>CM022106.1:4184207-4364207 GCA_011114355.1 Carex littledalei | reverse complement strand
TCTCTTTAATTTATTGAATGTTTTGGGTTTTATTTGGGTTTAGTTTGTTTACTTCATACTTATTAGATTTTTTTCTCAATTTTAGAATACTTATCTGTATTTATTTGAATCATAATAAGACTAAAAGGGTATTTTGTAATTTTGATAATTTTAAAGGGGTTTCTTCGTAAATTCAGGTCCCTCATGGAACCTTCTTGAATCTTCAAACTTGCAGAGTCTTCTCTGCAAAAGTTCGTTCTGATGGGCCTTTATTTCTATTTGGGGTATGTCTTTCTTCTTTGGGTTTTTCTCTTTTTTTCTTGGGCTTCTATTTACCTGAATAAGATGGAATGGGCTATACAGCGGGCCTTATTATCTCTTCTTTGTTTTCTTTCGGCCTGTTCTTTAATCAAGATTCGTGCGGCGTTGTTCACGATTGCTTCATTCTTCGGTTTCCATTATATATTTAGAGTAGAACTAGGGTGTTTCTAAGTTCACCAAGTTTATTTGTGAACTTAATTTTGAAATTTATCGAATTGACTTCAAATGACGAATCTGAACCGTTGAGATCCGTCTAACTTATGAGTGATACTTCTACATGCAAAATTTTTAAATTTTCAAATTAATTTTGTATAGAGTCAAGTGGTCAAAAATATCTTAAAAAATGAATGCACTAAAATTAATTTATAAACCTTCTAATTTTGACTGCTTGATTTTATACTAAATTAATTCATAAGTTTAAATTTTGTGCATGCAGATGCATCACTCGTAAACTAAATGAGTTTCAACGGTTCAGATTCATCATTTGAAGTCAATCCGATAGTTTTTCGAGTTGAGTTCACAGAAAGACTTGATGAAGTTAAGAACACCCTAGTTCTACTCATATATTTGCTTCTTGGAAACAATATCCTGAAATTTAGGCTAAAACATTTTAACAGAGCCGTTTTGGCTTTATGTAACGCAAGAACTGCAAAATCAAAACAACACTATATGTTGCTCGTGCTCTGCATGAAGCTAAAACTACTCTGTTAAAAATTTTACCCGAAATTTATGTTGAACTTTTAAATTTAATGACCGCTTGCTTAATGAATAGGTAATGTAAAGAAGAAGGCTAAGGAAGCAGCAAAGGATGGATGTCACTTATTGAAGATATTATACCACTAGACTGTATTCCTCTAGCTTGGAGGTGTTGTACCAGCCTCCACCTAGTGCTGATACCAATGATGAATGAAAGAACAAGCCCTTTATGAATTTTTTGTTCTTACCTTTATCCTCATTCATATACTTAGTGGCTTAGTACTAGCAAACTTAGTTTACTTTTGGACTTTAGCTATATCTAGAAGTTAGTTAATATGTTGTTTACTTGGCTGTTCTGTGAATGCTTTTTATTTGCTTTTGTGAGATAGCAACCCAGGGGTTCAGAAATGAAATGGCTTTTTATTCTTTTTCTTTTTTAAAAAAAATTAATGGCCGCCACACTCCCATCATTAGTAAATATAATTTAGACAATTATGGCAATAATATTAGAATTTAAACCAGTATTGTCAAATGTCAATATTATTAGATAGTATCTAATTAACCCAATAAAGAAAATATATTTCTTTGTCATCGGATTCAAGTCATGAGGTGTTGACAAAAGCTTTCATTATAATTTCATTACCTCACATTTTTTTACTCCAATATCAATTCTGGTATTCCAAATATCCAATTTAATATCAATATGCAAAAGGGAATATATTTCTCAAAAATAGAATTAAAATGTCTCATTATTTTTGTGTCCTAATAATATCTCACATTCATATTTATGTTTTCAAAGTTCAAAAAGTCAATCCGAACTGGTTAACATGATCTAAATATCAAAATGTGCTTGAAGGTCAAATTTTATAGTTTTATTTTAAAAAATTTACTACTTTTTATATAGATACAAAATTACTGGTTTACAAAAGATTATGGATCATTAAAAAAAGTAAAATTTGGTTTTCATGCATATTTTAATATGGAGAACATGTCAAGTACTTTAGATCGACTATTTAAATTTTGAAATCGCAAAACTGATTTGGTAGTACTAAAACCTTGATTATACCACTATGACCTTAGCCAATTTTTACATACTACATAAAACTTTTATTATTAAAATTTTGTTATTGTGATAGATTTTCTAGCTAATCAGGAAAGAAAGATACCAACACTGTTACATAAATTTTAGTGAAAAATATGATTAAGAAATTAACAATTGTTTTCACTTGCAAACACTTGTATTTTATTAATTTCGAAAGTGAGATTAAGAAAAAGAAAAAGACTAAAAAAAATAACCAAACAAGATGAAGAAATTATTTTTCTTAACAATATTCATTGAACTAGACTTGACATCTTTCAAGTTAGGTCGAACTTAATTAAGTTTGACCTAACAAAATTAACCTTGATTTAAATAAATTCCGCATACCAAAAAAGAATAACCAATTTAAGCTCTCACATAATACCGTTGAAATACAAATTATACCAAAAAATAATAATAATAAAGTTGAGAATCAAGTCGTTCAATTGTTTAATACTACAAAAGAAAAAAAAAATCATCTGAATTTCAAATTTAAGATTTCTGACACAAAAAGTAGTTCCGATTTAAGATTTCTCTCGCAAAAAAATTTCTCTTATGCCACTAGACTAAATTAGTTTTCATATTAAAAATTAATTACAAATATTTCCTTAAGTAACTATAAAATACCGCATTGCAATAATTTACTGAAATTTTATTACATGATTTTGGTAGTGCCAAATGTAGGGGTGAAAACAGTATGGATAATATCTTATCCTTTGATCTGTATTCAAAAAATTATATGTGGATATCCGACATCCGAATATCCGTATAGCATGGATACTGATATGGTTTTATGTTTCAATTATCCATATTCAAATAGTAGATATATATCACATATTTTAATATATATTATAAAAAATATTATTATTCACCGTTAAAATTAAATAAATATTATGAACTTTAATATGTTTTAATATTATTTTAATAAATATCTAATCCGACTAATATCCAATCCGTATCCGTATTAATTTTTTTTTTAAAATATGAATATAATTTTAGCACTATCTGCTCCGTTTTCACCCTAGACTTAACTCAAATGACATGAAAGAATTTTTAAATATTATGCTCATGTGGCGAAATATTATTGTATCAACTTTTTCTCTTGATTGATCGGAGTGTCTGACCCGGTATTAATTTCTTAGTTAATTGGTACAAGGAACTAAGCGACAAACTAGCTAGCTAGAACTATAGCATCATTGAAATTCAATATGCATTAAATTAATGTTTCCAACTAACTTACTAATCAAATAATGAAAGCATTAAATGAGAGACGCATGATTAATTGATTTTATTAGCAGCCTCGTTTACTATAGGGAAAGTTTCTAGTGTGCCTATATAAACTTCTAAAATTAGTTAATTTTTTCATAAAAATACTAAAATATTCAATATACTTATAATAACTAAATATATTTTTTCTTCTATCTCTTTTATTTACTTAACCTTGGCATTCTCTTCAAATAAACCTATATATCTTTTATTTTTTTCAAACAAAATAGAGGAAAAAACACTGAGGATGTGTTTGAATGGAAGCTAGAATAGCTAGAATAGGAATATTTGAGATTAATAGATGAGAATAGAGAAAAAATAGTGATTCATATTAGTGTGAAAATGGTGTTATTCAGATTAGTAAAAATGTTGTTTGGATTGTACATTTGAAATAGTGAATAGTTGTAACCGAAAAAGAATAGTGTGAACAAAGTGTTAATTAAGATGAAAGATAGGCAAGTGAGATCTCCAACGAATTGTTACGATGTGGAGATGACAGAAGTGGTGTCAACTTTGTTATTTTGGAACAGTGTTGGTGGAAATCCGAGAATTATTATTATTTTTCTCTCTCTTCACACTTTCAAATAGTAGTTATTTCAACATTTATAAAGAATAAAAAATAGCAGTTGTTGTAGCTATTCCAAATAGCAACAATGTTATTTGCGTGTACATTGCTATTTCGAATAGCTTTATTTTTTAATAGCCTCTATTCTTGATGCATCCAAACATACCCTGAAGGGGTAAATGAGCAAGAGCAACGTGTAATAATATGGTCATTCATGCTTTGTCCTACCATTAAAAGAACACCTTCATGAGATATATTTGTCAAATTAATTTTTAAAATAACTAAATAAAATTAAATAAATAAAAGGGATAAAAGAAAAAATATTAAGTTTTTTTGAGGATATTGAATATTATGATGTTGTCATGGAGAAATTAGTTATATTAGAAGTTTATATGGGCACACTATCAATTCTCCCATTATAATAATATGATTCACATTTTAGCATCATTCATTCATTTATTAAGAACAAAAGAGTCAGATTTTGCAGTTGATACGGAGATGTCAGCTATTAGATGTAAGATGTTGTGGTCTAATTGGTGTAGAGATGGAAAATTTATCACCTCAATCTCTTAAGAAATTTCTAGATTTTAGAGGGGTTAAATTGAACAATCCTTGATATGGTACAAAGCTTTATAGAGGGGTTAAATTGAATAATCCTTTAGAAATTTCTAGATTTTAGAGGGGTTAAATTGAACAATCCTTGATATGGTACAAAGCTTTATAGAGGGGTTAAATTGAATAATCCTTTAGAAATTTCTAGATTTTAGAGGGGTTAAATTGAACAATCCTTGATATGGTACAAAGCTTTATAGAGGGGTTAAATTGAATAATCCTTTAGAAATTTCTAGATTTTAGAGGGGTTAAATTGAACAATCCTTGATATGGCACAAAGCTTTATAGAGGGGTTAAATTGAATAATCCTTTAGAAATTTCTAGATTTTAGAGGGGTTAAATTGAACAATCCTTGATATGGTACAAAGCTTTATACACACAAAAAAATTTATTTCTTTAAGACCAGTTGAAGGTCAGATTATTAATTTTTAAGATAAAAATTACTGAACCTTTAAATATTCACAAAATATTCTCATTCAGATTTCAAATATGCAATTTTTCACAAAAAAATATTATTTTTATCACGAGATCAAAATTTTAATATAATTTTTGCTTAAAAACAAAATATTGCACGGAAAGAATTTGCACAAAAGAGGTTAAGGTTGGTGAAGGGGCTGTTCTTGTTATTTTTGTAATGGCATAGATAATAATATAATGAATTTATATCTTTATTTTAATATCTAAATAAGTCCATATGAACATCTCAATATGATCTTTGTATAAAAATGTGTTTGGAAATTAAATTATACAAATTTAAAAAAAATTTAAGAAAAATATTATTTTACATTGATAAAAACTTACTACTTTCGGATGATCAGAATATTTAAATAGGGTGATTTTCTACATATCTAAAATAATATAAAAAATGTAAATTTTGGTCTTATATGAAGATCGTATTGAATGATTCAGATCGACTATGAGATTTAAAACAGAGGTATAAATTCATAACATATTATATGGATTGCAAATAGCCTCACTCTTATTTAATCGAGTGATTTGAAAATTTAATAATATAGTTTTCTCTATTTGACAAAATATTGTTTTACATAGCTGCTCAATTTCAATTAGAGTTGAGAAATATCATCTGATCCCCACATAGAGATGAGATGAGAGCATATGCTTCTAGAAATTTTCTTTATGACAAAATAAATGCTCCTTTGCAAAAGGGAATGAAAATAAATGCTAACGGTGAAACTAATTTTGTTCCCTCTGGGTGCTCTTTTTCCTATATTGGGTGCTGTCGGATGCCAAAACGTTCTCTTTGCTTCAAAACAACTAGTACTTCCTTTGTCGAACAACCTTCCTTTTCTCGATTCCTTTCCCTTTTCGGCCTATAGCACAGGCGTAGTCTTGCCTGACGTGGCAGTCACCACCGGTGATAGCTTTAGAGTACGTGCAGTTTGTTCGATCAGCGTGTGTCATGTTGCCGTGGGTCTACCGAGTGAATATTCTAAAGAAATTCAATTTGTTCAGTGTCTCTTGCATTGGCGTGGGTTATGGTTATACTGAGTGCTTCAAAGGAAATTATTGGGTCTCGCTCAAGTTGAAAATGTTTGCTAAATTCTGAGTTAATACGTACCTTGCTGAGATGCAAGTTACTGAGCAAGACGAACTAACTGGTGGACGTAGCAATCAATTAATGATTTTTCTCAAGCTTGATTAGTTATCTCTAGCACTTATTCTGAAGCACTACTTCGATTTCACTCTATATATGAGAATCTGGAGCTGTTCACACTACTTGGCTATCTGAGTTTTGGAACTGTACTGACAGAAAAATACACTGAAACACCAAAAAACGAAACTATATATGAGAGATAAATCAAGATATAAAGAAGAAAGTGTTATGAATATAATGGATGGTCCATTCATATTGTAACTCCCAATATTAATCCTCATTTACTTCCCCACTACCCCACTACTATGGGAATTTATATCCCACTAGTATTTGAAATTTAATCTCTTATTTATTATTGTAATGACTTTTCATTTACAATTTGTAGCCTATAAATAGAGGCATTGTAATCTTGTATTGTACACATGAGAAATATATGAATAAAGAGATTGTCATCTTGTGTTCTCTCTATCTTGTTTATTGTTTGTTTATCTTTATTTTATAACACGTTATCAGCACGAGAGCTCTACTATTTGAAGATTGAAGGTAATTTTTTTTAATATTTAATTATGTTACCTTTTAAGTTATATTATGATAATATTATGTTATCTTTTTACATTATTTTGTATTAAACATAAATTATGTTAATGAAATGGCCCGAAGCCATCTAAGTATATTATTATGTTAATTAATGGCCCGAAGCCATATGAATATAAATTATGCTAATGAAATTGGCCGGAAGCCATTTCAATAATTTTATTAATTGGCCCGAAGTTCAATTATAAGATTATATTATTGAAGCCACATGTTAATCATAAATTTATAATGTGTAATTTTTTTTTATAATATACAGTTTTAGATCTAACAGCAGAACTAGATCTATTATAATGATTAAAGGTTCCGAGACCTTTAAATTTTTTTTGTTTTAGTTTTGCACTATGTGTTTGTATGAATAAATTAAACTCAATGCTCGGTAGCAGCATAAGTGGCAACAGTGCTTGACTAGGTAGCCGCGTAAAGGAAGATTGTCACTGTTTTATGTTTTTTTTAATATTTTTAATTAACTACAGAGAGAAAATAAAATAAAAGGTAACATAATTTTTGTTTGTATTATTTGCAAGCCGAGAAAATTATTCATATAAAAACAGAGAGTTAAACGCAACATTCAGAAAGAGAAAAAAAAAAAAAAATAGATCCATTCGGTATTAATTTTTTTTTCTTTCAATAATTTAATCTTCGTAGTATTGAATATTATTTAACTTATTTAATATTTTTGTTATAGTATCATTATGTCGAACCTTGCCAAACTTGAATTTGTGGCTCTTGATATTACGGGAAAAAATTTCTTATCATGGTGTTAGATGCTGAAATTCATTTAGATGCAAATGACCTTGGAGAAACAATCAAAGAAAAGAATTCAGCCACTAATCAAGACAAGGCCAAAGCAATGATCTTTCTTCGTCACCACCTCTATGAAGGATTGAAAGCTGAATATCTTACAGTAAAAGACCCACTTACTTTATGGAAAAATTTAAAAGAAAGATATGATCACCAAAAAACTGTAATTCTTCCAAAAGCTCGTTATGAATGGATGCATTTGAGATTACAAGATTTTAAAACTGTGAGTTTAACTCAGCAATGTTTAGAATTAATTCTCAATTAAAATTATGTGAAGAAAAAGTAATTAATGAGGATATGTTAAAAAAAATGTATTCTCCACTTTTCATGCATCTAATGTACTCTTACAACAACAATATCATGAAAAAGATTTCAATAAATATTCTAAGTTGATTTCTTGTCTCCTTGTGGCTGAACAAAATAATGAGCTTTTGATGAAAAATCATGAATCCCGTCCAACTGGTTCTGCTTCATTCCCTGAAGTGAATGTAGCTATTCATAATAATTCTGGACAATTTCAAGGACGTGGACGTGGTAATGGCCATGGCCGTGGCCGAGGTCGTGGTCAAGGTCGTGGCCGAGGCCGCGGTCGAGGTTATTATCATGGTGATCATTCTAAAAACATATCTCTCCACCAGAAGTGGAAAAATAATGAAGAAAAAACTGAGAAAGAAAAAAGTGGGCATAATAAACAAGAGAATTCATGCTATCGTTGCGGTGGTAAAGGTCATTGGTCACGTACTTGTCGTACGCCGAAGCATCTTGTTGACCTGTATCAAGCATCACTAAAGAATAAGGAGAAAAATATCGAAACGAACTTTGTTTGTGATGACAATTTCGATATTAGCCAACTTGATGTTACTCATTTGGATGTTGCTGATTTCTTTATTGAAGAAAATAAAAACTAATCACTTGATTAGTAGATGATAGGATATAAAATAAATAGATTAATAAAATTTTATTTTGTTGTTGAATTAGTGATGATAAGATATAATAAAAAATAAATTTTTATTTTTGTTGTTGAGGTATCTGTTGTAATTTTTTTTTATCAAGGAATAAATTTGTTTATTTACTTATTTATTATGTTATTAATTACATTCTTTAGTATTAATTAGTTTTTTTTTTCTCTTATGTTTCTGTAAAGAATGAATATTTCTCTGGTTAACAAGGGCATAAAAAATGAAGATATATGTCTCGCCGACAGTGCAACAACTCATACCATCTTTAAAGATAAAAAATATTTTTCTTATTTAGTAATATAAGAAACAAATGTTAGTATAATTTCAGGTAGTACAAATCTAATTGAAGGCTCCGGAAAAACTACATTGTTGTTATATAGAGGACCACAATTTTATATTAATGATGCATTATATTCATCTAAGTCTCAAAAAAATTTATTAAGTATTAAGGTCATCCGCCGAAATGGATATCACATTAGACAACTAAAGAAGAAAATACTAAATATCTTTTTATTACTAGTATAATCTCAAATAAAAAATGCATATTGGAAAAATTATCTGCATTTTCCTCCGGCTTGTACTACACATATATTAGTACAGTTGAAACACATGTTATTGTAAACCAGAAGTTTACAGATCAAAATATGTTTATAGTTTGGCATGACCGGTTGGGTCATCCCGGATCAATAATGATGCGAAAAATAATAGAGAATTCATGTGGACATTCATTAAAGAACCAAAAGATTCTTCAATCTAATGATTTTTCATGTGTTGCATGTTCTCAAGGAAAGTTAATTATTCGACCATCACCAGCAAAAATACAAAATGAATATCTTGCATTTTTAGAACGTATACAAGGTGATATTTGTGGGCCAATACACCCATCATCTCTTATTAATTTCCAACATTAGGGGGAGAAAATAATCAGCTGGGAAAAAACATTAGTTGGAATGAATTATCATTAACTCATCTTGATCCTCGTACTAAAGAATGTGAACTAAATGTTCAAAAGATAATTCATTTGCAAATATTAGCTAATCAATTGCCAGACGCATTTACAGATGCAAAGAAAGTGACCAAATCACATATACCAGCTGCTAATGCTCCAATTAAAGTTGATGTCCATGTTGGACAAACTAATGAAATTATGACACGCCTGAAGCGTGGAAGACCAATCGGTTTCAAAGATAAAAATCCTCGAAAAAGAAAAGGAGCAAATAATGAAAATGGCCAAGTCGAGGATATGATAGAAAAAAATTCAGAAGAAAATCAAGTTATAACTAATATTGGAGTTCCAGCAGAAACTCAAGTATATAAAACTCGTGAAAATGAAGAGATCTCGATAAACTATGTCATGAATGGAACAAGATGGAACCGAGATAAAGTTGATATTAATGATATTTTTGCATATAATATAGCGCTAGATGTAATGAATAATGAGGATCATGAACCAAAATCTATTAATGAATGTCGACAAAGAAATGATTGGCCAAAATGAGAAGGCGCAATTGAGGCAGAATTAAACTCTCTTGAAAAACGAAAAGTTTTTGGGCCTGTAGTCCCAATACCCGAAGGCATAAAGCCAGTAGGATACAAATGGGTATTTACGCGAAAGCGAAATGAGAAAGGTGAAATTGTGAGATATAAAGCTCGACTTGTAGCCCAAGGATTTTCGCAAAGACTTGGAATTGATTATGAACAGACATACTCACCTGTGGTGGATGCAACAACTTTTCGATACTTAATTAGTCTGGCAGTACATGAAGGGCTTGATTTGCGCCTAATGGATGTATACAGCCTATTTATATGGCTCACTTGATAATGATATATATATGAAAATCCCTGAAGGATTTAAGATGTCTGAAGCATACAATTTAGGTAAAATCATCTCGAGAACATTATTCAATCAAATTGAATAAATCTTTATATGGATTAAAGCAATATGGATGTACGTGGTATAATTGTCTCAGTGAATATTTATTGAAACAATGATATAGAAATGATACAATTTGTCCATGTATTTTCATGAAAAGATCTGAAAATGAGTTTGTTATAATTGCAGTTTATGTTGACGATCTAAATATCATTGGAACTCCGGAAGAGCTTCTAAAAGCAGTGAATTGTTTAAAGAAAGAATTTGAGATGAAAGATCTTGGACAGACAAAGTTTTGTCTTGGATTGCAAATTGAACATTTAAAAAATGATATTTTTGTGCATCAAGAAAATTACGTTGAAAGAGTGCTGAAATGATTTTATATGGATAAATCACATCCATTAAGCACTCCGATGGTTGTGAGATCATTAGATGTGAATAAAGACCCTTTTAGACCTCGAGAAAATGATGAAGAACTACTTGGTCCTGAAGTATCATATCTTAGTGCAATTGGAGCACTTATGTATCTTGCTGGACATACAAGACCTGATATAGCATTTGCTGTTAATTTATTAGCAAGATATAGTTCTTCTCCCACGCGAAGACATTGGAATGAAATTAAACATATACTTCGCTATCTCCGAGGTACAATGGATATGAGTTTGTTTTTTTCAAATGTATCCAAATCAGATTTAATTGGTTATGCGGATGCTGGATATTTGTCTGATCCACATAATGGCCGATCTCAAACAGGCTATTTGTTTACATATGGTGGAACAACTATTTCATGGCGATCTGTGAAACAAACTATAACAGCCACATCTTCTAATCATGCAGAAATTTTAGCAATACATGAAGCAAGCCGAGAATGTATTTGGTTAAAATCTGTAATTCAACATATTCGTCAGACATGTGGCTTGTCTTCTTGAAAAATGATCCCAATGATCTTATATGAAGATAATACTGCATGTATTGCTCAATTAAATGAATGATATATTAAAAGAGATAGAACAAAACATATTTCACCAAAATTCTTTTTCACACATGATCTTCAAAAGGATAATACTGTCATTAATGTTCAATAAATTCATTCAAGTGAGAATCTAACAAATTTATTCACTAAGGTGTTTCCTACTACAATATTCGAAAAATTGATCTGTAATATTAGAGTTTGTCGACTTAAAAATCTTGAATAATATTGTCACGAGGGGGAGTTAATATGCACTACATAGTTTTTCACTGAATTTTGCTAATAAGGTTGTAGTTGCATGATAAAAGGAATAATGTACACTTTTTTCTTCACTAGATTTTCATCCCATATTTTTCTAGTAATATTTTAATGAAACATATTCTTATGTAATGGACATCCAAGGGAGAGTGTTATGAATATAATGGATGGTTCATTCATATTGTAACTCCCAATATTAATCCTCATTTACTTCCCCACTACCCCACTACTATGGAAATTTATATCCCACTAGTATTTGGAATTTAATCTCTTATTTATTATTGTAATGACTTTTCATGTATAATTTCTAGCCTATAAATAGAGACTTTGTAATCTTGTATTGTACACATGAGAAATATATGAATAAAGAGATTGTCATCTTGTGTTCTCTCTATCTTGTTTATTGTTTGTTTATCTTTATTTTATAACAGAAAGGAATATTTTTTTTATTCGTCTTTCTTTCTTTTAAGATACCTTGCAGTAAACCTACCGGTCGCTTTAGTGCATTTAAGACTTAAACCTGTGACTATTCATTTCATATGATCATATCAACATCTGAGTTTCCACGTTAGAACATTTCCATTTAATTATTGCATCACCATTCACCAGTCATTGTTGGAGGGTCTGGTTAGTATAATATCAGTGTCATTTCAGTCTATATAACACTAATTTCAAAACTTATCAAATTGACTCAAACGGAGAATCCAAACCGTTCAAACCAATCTACTTCATTAGTTGTGCGTTTACATGCAATTTGAATTTATTTAGTATCAAATCAAGTGGTCAAATGTGCAAGTTTTTAAGTTAATTTTAATACATTCATTTTTCCTTCTTGAATTCCTTCTTATTCCCCGTACTTCTTGTGTGTATCTGAAAGAGAAAGATTTGATTAAGCACGGGAAATAAGAAGGAATTCAAGAAGTAGGATATCTTTTTTATTTTAATAAAAAGTGGGAATAATTTAGCACGGGTGAAGCTTTTAACAGAGCTGTTTCAGCTCCATGCAGCGCACAAACCATATATTGCGCTGTTTTGATTCTTTAGTCCGTGCATTGCATGAAGCCAAAACTTCTCATTTAAAATCTTACCAATTTAGCAGGGAGTTAATGGAGAATGGCAAATCATTCGACCGTTGAATCCAAAAATTGTGGCAGTGATGATTGGATGACTTATTGTAGTTGAACTTGATTTAATACGGCACTAATATTATCAACATGTTTGATTGGTGTCCAATACTTAGTCAAAATATTTTGACCAATAAGTTGAATTTGATTTAATACGGCACTAATATTATCAACATGTTTGATTGGTGTCCAATATTTAGTCTTGACTAAGTATTGGACACCAATCAAACATGTTGATAATATTAGTGCCGTATTAAATCTAATTCAACTACAATAAGTCATCCAATCATCACTGCCTCAATTTTTGGATTCGACGGTCAAATGATTTGCCATTCTCCACTTGAGATAGAACGAACGGTCAAGATAGAACGAACGGTCGAAATCATTTCGCGGGTAATCTATCCATATCCGCTACAACTGTTGATGTATAGTACAGGATGAAATTAATTTCCATAACCATTCGATTGAGATCGAACTGATTTAAAGGGCACCCTGACTCATGAGATATTTAGTTGGACCATTCTCAAGACCACTGTATACCATTCGATCAAATCCAACGGTCAGATCTGACTATCAGTTTCCTACTATATCTAAGCACGAAAACTGCAAAAAATGCGCAGTTCACATTAACTCCCTGCTAAATGGGTAAGATTTTAAATGAAAAGTTTGGCTTCATGCAATGCACGGACTAAAGAATCAAAACAGCGCAGTATATGGTTTGTGCGCTGCATGGAGATGAAACAGCTCTGTTAAAAGCTTCACCCGTGCTAAATCATTCCCACTTTTTATTAAAATAAAAAAGATATCCTACTTCTTGAATTTCTTCTTATTCCCCGTGCTTAGTCAAATCTTTCTCTTTGAGATACACACAAGTCCTGACCAAATCACCAAAAGAAACAATTATCACAACCCATTAGCAAATACCATTACACCTCTCTCTCTCTCTCTCTCTCCCAACCCCATCAATGGCTTCCTTGAGAGGAAATCCCTTGCTTTCTTCTATTTTCTCTCTTTGCCTCTTCTCTCTCCTATCCATGTCTACTTCAACAGACACCATCACCTCCAACTCCTCTCTCTCAGGCATCAACCAAACACTCATCTCTCCTCAAAAACAGTTTGCACTTGGTTTTTACCAGCCTCCCAATTCCTCTTACTGGTACATATCTATTTGGTACAACACCATCCCTGGGCAAACATCTGTCTTCATAGCCAACCGAAACGCACCGCTCACCGGCCCCGCCACGGCCCGGCTCACTATTGGTTCCGACGGTAACTTGGTTTTGCTAAACGGGTCCAAAACTGAAGTATGGTCCACTAATGTTACCGGCATAAACCCATCAAACAAAACCGAAGCAGTGTTGAATGATCGTGGAAACCTCATGTTGAGGTATGTGTCGAATACATCTAATGTATTGTGGCAAAGTATCGACAATCCAACCGACACGTGGTTACCAGGCGGTAAATTGGGTCTCAATAAAACAACTGGTATTAGCCAAAGGTTGATTTCTTGGAAGAGTTCGGCTGACCCGGCTGAAGGTATATACTCTCTAGAATTAGACCCAAATGGTACCAGTCAATATTTCATACAGTGGAACAAAACTGAAGGTTACTGGACCAGTGGTACCTGGGACAATACACGGAAACTTTTCACTGATGTCCCTGAAATGACTGAGAATTACATATACAATTTCACTTATGTGAGCAACGACAAGGAGAATTACTTCACCTACTCGGTAAAAGCTGATGCTGGTTTGACATCAAGATTTACAATGGATCATACTGGCCAACTCAATCAACTAAATTGGATGGACACATCAAAACAGTGGCTTCTGTTCTGGGCTCAGCCGAAGCAGACTTGTGATGTCTACGCGCTTTGCGGGGCCTACGGTAGTTGCAATGGGAACAATATGCCGTATTGTAGTTGTTTACATGGGTTTTCACAAAAATCTAAGACCGATTACGATTTGGGGGATTCTACTGGTGGGTGTGTGAGAAATACCGAATTACAATGCGAAAGCGGCAATCTAACTAAGCTACAACAAGATAAGTTCTATGTTTTGAATAACATGGAATACCCCGACAATTCGCAGAGTATACAAGTTAATAGTGCACAAGAGTGCGAATCGGCATGTTTGAAAAATTGTAGCTGCTCCGCTTATTCATACCAGAGCGGGTGCAATTTGTGGTACGGTGGTTTGTTGAATCTCCAAGATGGATATAGTGGAAGCGGCGCTGGTACGCTTTATCTCAGGTTGGCTGCATCAGAATTTACTGCGAGTAAAAGTAACACGGGTTTAATTATTGGTGTAGTTATAGGCGGCGTAATTGCCTTGCTTTTTTGTATCATAATTGTTTTGGTTGTAATTAAGAGAAAGAGAGATCAGAGGAGAGCTCGATTGTTAAAGGAGTCGCAAGGTACCTTAATTGCATTTCGGTACGATGATATGCAATTTGTTAGTAAGAATTTTTCTGAGAAATTGGGTGGCGGTGCATTCGGTTCGGTGTATAAGGGGTATTTACCTGATTCAACTGCTATTGCTATTAAGAAGCTAGATGGTTTTCACCAAGGCGAGAAGCAATTTAGGGCTGAGGTCAGCACGATCGGTACGATCCAGCATGTTAACCTAGTTCGCCTCATCGGGTTTTGTTCTGAAGCCTCCCATAGGCTACTGGTTTATGAGTACATGCCTAAGAGCTCTCTTGATGCGCAATTATTTAATTGCAGAGATGTGATACTAAATTGGAGCACTCGGTACCAAATTGCACTTGGTATAGCAAGAGGGCTAGCATACCTACATGAAAAATGTCGGGATTGCATCATTCATTGTGACATTAAACCCGAGAACATTCTCTTGGATGACAGTTTAGTACCGAAAGTTGCCGATTTCGGATTATCGAAGCTTTTGGGTCGTGATTTTAGTAGGGTGTTAACGACCATGAGAGGCACTAGAGGTTACCTAGCACCAGAGTGGATAACAGGCGTACCGATCACTCCAAAAGCAGATGTTTTTAGCTACGGCATGATGCTTTTCGAGCTAATATCTGGCCATAGAAACAACTCTGATCAATGGAATAGCACCTCATCGAGTTCGGGTTTCTTCCCTACTTTTGCTGCTAGGAAGCTAATTGAAGGGGATGTTCAGACACTTTTGGATCAAAAATTGAATGGAGATGCACCAATTGAAGAGATTGAAAAAGCATGTAAGGTGGCATGTTGGTGCATACAAGATGATGAGACCGCTAGGCCGACAATGGGACAAGTAGTGCAAATTTTAGAAGGCATTCTGGAGGTTAACACGCCACCAATGCCAATGTCACTTAGAGTTATGGGGGAGAGCCCTGATTATATCAATTTCTTCTCAGATATTTCTTCTGGTACATCTTCAAAGACACGAAGCACCACCTCAACTACCAGTGCATCTAGTTCACTAGTTAAAAACTCAGGCTAAATTTGTCTAATTTATTTTATTCAAGTTATAGAGTTGTACTGTGGTAGCTTGCATTATATGTATATATATTGAGAATGATTATTTAGATATCAATTAGTGATTTAAATTGTAGAGAGTCCATGAGATAATTTTGTTTAATATGTAGTTGTATATTGGCAAAAAGGCCCTATGTTTTTCATAATGAATATTTTCTAAATCTGTACATGCTAAGTTGAAGCTTAATCCTATGAAAAATCAAGCTGATGCTTTGGTAAAAGTTCAGAAAGCCAGGTTTTTTTTTCTCTTTGTTACGATCTTCTAGAAATACCTGCCAAAAGTACAGGTGTTGGTATCATGCTTCAAACAGCATGTCCTTGGAGGAAACATTGGGTACCACCGTACCAGTCTTACTTACACTCTTTAGCAGTCAGGAATGAAATAAATGAAATGCAGAGTTGGTTTCATAGAACTTAACATATGTAATAGGGAACAAGGACAAAAGTTTTTTTTTTTTGTTCTTTTCGTTTCTTTTTATATTTTTTACTTTTTTTGGTTTTTTTTTTTTTTTTTGCAACCAGTAAATTGACAGAGAAGAAGAGAGGTGAGAGGACTATGATCTCGCCCAGTAACATCAGCTTGTCAAAGTTGAGAGCCAAATTCAAGGATTATCTGGATCGTTCAGATCAGGTATGTAAATTGTACCAATTTAAATAATATTAGATTTATTTACTTGTAAACAATGTTCTAATTTAAATAAATAATAGGTGATTGTTGACCGATACATGCGCGCGTATATTCTGGAGATGATCACTTGTCAGTTGTTTCCGGATTCACACGGAGACCTAGTGCGGCTGTGCCATGCTGGCATACTTATATAGGTAAGAAATTTATTCTTATAATATTTTAATTTTTTCAATATTATACATCTTAGTATAAGTAACACTGACTTTGTACATTGTAAATGGGTCTTAACAATGCTTGTCTAAAAAAACAAGACCTTTATTGGACCATGCATGTTACTATAACATTGGTCCTACGCACATTTGATCGTTGGCCATCCAGTCATGGCTAACAAGACAGATGTGCCGGAGTGGGGCAAGCCCGAGCCAGACAACTGCCCTGCATACGGTGCCAAGTACTGCTATCCGAAGATTTGGGTCTAGCAGGGGCATGGCTCGTCACTCGGCATCACATTCTGGAGACAGGAGATCGAGCATCTCAGAGATGATCCAGAGTTTGTGACCTGGGAGCCCTACAGAGATTATGTAAGTTTAATTTTGTTTTAAATTTGATTTAATTTTTTTTCATATTTTTCCGTTTGAATTGATATATGGTATTAAATGTGTGCTTTCAGGTCGAGGTAGATGGGGGACATCGGACTTTCCTCGAGATATTGCCTAAGCGATGTCGGCAGCAGGAGCGTTTCTGGCTTGCAGAGGTGCCGCTCATATGTTTTCAGGTACCGTAATTTAATTTCATTAATTATCTACACGAGCAACTTAATTTAATAGAAGCAACCTAACATAATTAAATATATAGATCATCGAGCACCACTACCCCGATCGGGTCATGAGACAGTTCGGGCTGCGTCAGACAGCTCCGCCCCCGGGACTGATGAGCGAGGGGGTGTTGCGAGGGCTTCATCATGCCAGAGACTCCATTGTGGGCAAGAACTAGGGAGTCGTGAGTGCTGATTACGTGGCCGAGGCAGCATCTGCAAATCCCCTATTGGCTGATCCGGACCGTTACATGGATGTCACGCCAGTGTAAGAACTTTTTTTTATAATTCAAAACCTTCACTATAGTTTTTTATTGTAATATCTAACATTTTTTGTAATTCGTACAGACCTTACATAAATTGGTACCAGGATCACGACGCGTACACCATATTTTTTTAGGAGTGTCTCGCCGACAACCCCCTTGAGCGGGTACCGAAGCCGAGGGATCGGAGAAAACAGATCCATGGTCTTATCCCTGTCGGCGCACCGTTCGCAGCCACGGTATGTTTAATTTTAAGTTTCAAATTAAAAACTAACAATATTTACATTTGTACAACTTTTTCATAATTTTTTTAATTTTCAGGCATTATATCTGGTCAAGAGTTGCGTCATAGGGGCTACGATGGCCATGACCAAGGGCTGGAAGAGGCTCGAGAAAGTCATCCTCAAGCACAATGTACCCGCGGTGTGCCAGTATGGGTACAGGATGCGTCTCGACTCTCTACTGAGATGCGCTGGTTTGGGCGGAGTTGATGCGGTTGACGACATATCCGACGAGCCTGATGCCTACGTTTCGTACACTGGTGACGAGGCGTTGTTTGCAACCGTACATGATGCTGAGACTGTCGGTCAGGCGTTCGACCAAGGTGCCGAGTTGATGCGCCGACCCACACATCAGGCCGGCCATAGGATCTCAGGCTACTCAGGATGCCGATGTATAATTGTAATTAAAATACATAACTGTGATTTTTTCCAAATTTCTTGATTAACTAATTTGTAAATTACTACAGAGTGAGGAGGAGGGTCCGCTGGGGTTCAATATCTCCATAGATTTTGGCACAAAGGGAGATGGATTGTATTCTCCGGGTTACAGTCCGACTCAGATAGCACCTCCTGCCTATCAGCTAGAGTATGTTCAGACAGAGCCCGTCCCGCAGTTCCCTGGACAGTCCTCACAGCAGGCATCGTACCTTTCGCTCCATGATGACCTTATTGCCAGATAGGCATATTTATTCACGCAACTTGAGTCTGAACAGACTACGATTTTTGGTCCTAGAGTCCAGCAGACATCCGAGATTGAGGAGGTTTATGACGAGCCGGTTCAGTCTTTGGATGTCTAGACGGAGGACTCTACAGACTCAACAAAGACTGACGAGACGCCACTCTCTAGGCGGGGTTGAAGGTTCAGGAAGAAGAAGGCGAGGACGGTATTTAGTCAGATCCGTAGGCTTTGATTTGTAGTATTGTTAGATGTTTTGTCAGATACTTATTTGTTAGATACTGTCACTTATTTATTTTGTTGCTTTGTTATTTATTTTATTTGTTTTGTTGTTATTTATTTATTTTGTTCATTATATCATTATCTCATCGTACAAAAATTTTTTTTCAAACGAACGACATATCTAAAATATTTCAAACGAACGACATTTCTAAAATACAATACGACAAAAAATATATCAATTTAAACAACATTTCAAACTAAAACTTAAACAACATAAAAACATTTTTATAACAAAAAAACAAATAACAGATTTCAAATTTTTTTTTAAAAAAAATGGGGTACCGCTCCGGCATTATGCGGCCCTGGGTCCGCTCCGGCATTGTGCGGCCCCATTTCAGGGTCCGCACCGGCATTGTGCGGTCTCTATTAAATGGGTCCGCACAACACCGGTGCGGCCGTGGTAAATTTAGAATTGCCCAAAAACCGTGGTTTTTTGGTTTATTATTTTTGAAACTGTGCTAACTTTAAAAATTTCGGCATCCAAACCTACAGTAGTAAAAGCATTACAACAGTATTTGTTTATGTAAAAAAACTATATATCCTTTCAAATACGCTCTTATAATTCTTTGTGAAAATTTTAAATAATGTTTGGAGAATAAGCTTTTCGTATTTAATAAGTTGAAATGAGCTTTGAATTAATTAAAAATATTTAACAACATGGCAGGACATTTGTCACAATCCAACAACGGGGCCGACAACCCGCCGCGCTCATTAGCGCAAGACGATTTCTATCATTTTACAGAATCACACATATACATATACATTACCAATGACATAACTTGCTTTTTTTTCGATGCAAGTCCCACAGTCTTCTAGTTCAATATCTCGTTTCGTGTCTCACGCTTTGTACCTGGAACCCACAAAGTGGAAAGATGAGAGATTGAAAATCTCCAGTGCGGTATATTCAGTTCCAGTCGAGTTGTTCTAGGACCCAACCAACTAAACCAAAACAACACTGAGAACGATTAGAAGAAAATAATAAAGATAATAGAATCCATAAACAACTTACAAATCATGTAAAAAGTTTATGAAGAATATGCATGTCTCCTTACCGTGACATAATTCTAAGTTTCGAAAGTGCAATGATGACATAATAAGAAACATGCATGTAATTTTCACAACATTAAATGCTCCCGTTCAAATAAAAGAAACGATACACACAAAGAAATGAACACTGCAGTAACCATAAGAGAAACACTGAAACAAAATTCAATCTTTTGCCATGCATATGATATTAATTAGGTACCCGAATGCAATGCTCGTGAATCTTACTTAATGCACAAATGTTCTTGTAAATTAGTTCTTTTAACATTTCTATCTTGCGATCTAGATTTGGCACATATCCGACTACGGGGCATGCGCTACCATAAATACGGCGCCTACACAATTTCTGTTATGGCCATAACTTGAAATTGTGCGCTTACCACGAATACGGCGCCTATGTGCCTTCGGTTATGCGCTTCCACGAATCAACGATGCCTACATAACTGGATCACGCGCTACCATGAATACGGCGCCTACACAATTTATGTTATGCGCTTCCATGAATTAACGACGCCTACATAACAGAAATTACGCGCTTACCACGAATACAGCGCCGACATGACCCCGACCATGTGCTACCACGAAAAGACAGTGCGTACATGACCGGTCAAATTTCCAAATTTAATATTCAATCAATACATTACCACGGTCATGCGCTACCACGAAAAGACAGTGCCTACATGACCGTCAGGTTTCAGACTTATGGTTCTTTAAACACAGTTCACATACCATGTTACGAATCATTCTTTTTAAATCATGTCATGTTTCAGCTTCAAAAGCTGGTTCATAAAAATGTGCTCATGCATCCTTTTGACGGAACTAAGAAATACAATGCATAATATAATCTGACAAACAAACAGGAGATCAACAAGCAATAATCAAGAAAAAGAGCAATCAGGCAAACCAAATCATTTTTCAACTATTGTTAAACCAAACGATTAAATTAATGACATGCTCTGGTCTCAAGAGTAGATAGAGAAATCATAAAATGCATGCTCACTTAAGGTTCATGCATGCTCATTTAAAATTACACTGCCTTCATTTCTATAGTTTGTCACCATACCAACCGATTTGGTTAACATAGTAGCGGAGATGTTATTACGAGGTCTACTAATTTTGGCATTTATATCAGTTTCCAGTGCAATCCCTTTATATTTGGTCAATACCCATATACTATGTTAATTATGCATGCCTTGCAAACATGAACCGTTACCCAATAATTGATCAATACTTACTCTATAACAATCAAGCAACCCAAATCAACAATTATAAGCAAGCAATACAAATTAAGCAAACCAAATCAACAATTATAAGCAAGCAATCAACAATCAAGCAAACTAAATCGACAATTATAATCTAGCAATCAACAATCAATAAAATTAGTTGGAAGAAGCCAGGAATAACTCGAAATCCGCACCTTTTATTGTTGGGCACGACAAAGCTCGAAGTTAGTTTACCGTTCAGAATTGAGTCGTTCGAGAGCAGCTAGTAAATCGCAAGCAAACAATCAAATCGAGAAGCTCTTCACCTCGGTTTCCTTCTCGTAGTTGCGTAGGACTGTCGGACTCTCATTTCTCCTCTCATTTCCTCCACCAATTTTTTTTCTTCTTTTATTTTTTTCTTTTGATTCGCTCAATTTCGCATTCTTCCCTGATTTTACCGCTCCCCTTTCTTTTGTTATCTTCCATCGGAAGAGGACTTCAGATTCTCCAAGAAAATCATTCAAGTCTCTTATTAGAATACTATATTTATATTTATTATTATATTATCCTTTCAAAGGGAGATAATGGAATAGGTTGACCACCGAATTGGAAAATGATTATTATATTCATCTCAATGTGAAGCTATCAAAAGCAAATAAACTATTTTTTTCAGCTAACTAAAATTTATGCGGTCATAGTAAAATAATTATTTTATATACTTTTTCACTTAGACCCTCATAACATTTAAAATTAATAATTGCCTCTACATGATTTTATGGTTTAAAATTAAAAGATGTGACAACCGTAACAAAATGAATATATTGCAAGATGGAGGAACATGTATAATCACATACGTGATTTATAATTAAAATAACAAAAATAGATAGTTATTGAGATTACTTTACATAAATTCAAGATTAATCTCAATCATGTTATAATCAATTACTTGTTTAACTTTATGTCAAATAAAATTTCCAAATATTTAAAAAAATAAGCTGTTACAACATTGCATCCAGGAAAGTATAGAGGAGAACAAAGCATGATACATCAACATAAAGACAATATAATATGAGTAAGGCTATGGTACTATATATGCATAGCACATATTGACCCACACTATGGACTCAAATCTTCGGTTTGAAAGTCCTAACGATCGATCCAAACTGTTCAACATGGTCTCCATATGAATATGTACTTGTAAACTGAATTTTACATTTTTAAGAAATTTATTTACTATATTTTTTTATGGGTAGAAAATCATTTGATCTGAAAATTCTGGAGACCATGTAGAATGGCCCAGATCCAACGTTAGAATTTTGAAAACAAAAATATTGATCCTTTGTACGGACCAATCGATGCTATGCATAGTACCATAGCCTCAGTCATATAATATTTAGAGAACTTAATGAAGACTAGATGAGCCGTGCTAGCTCTTGTCAGCACACAGTAACAAAGTAGCAGTACATTGCATCTGTAGATGCAGATAACAAATCATTTAGATTTGCAAGAGGCCCAAGCTGTTGACAACTGTAGAGCGGTCAATGACATTATTGCCCAAATATGAAGCCTGAACAGGAAAGGTAGGAGGGTGTATTGATTGGCAAGTAAGCCAGACATTGATTTGTCGCATGTCAGGCCTCAAATGAGGTTCTTCAAGAAGGCAGAGTAATGCTATGTGTATGCTTCTTTTCATTTCTACATGCAAGCAGGGTTCTTTTAGCCTTGCATCTTTTAATTCTAGTATTTTTCCTTCATTCAAGCATTGAAGTACCTAAATGATTGTACAAACAAAAATTTGATATTTCTGTGAGTGAGAGAGAGAGAGAGAGAGAGAGAGAGAGAGAGAGAGAGAGAAGGAGCCACTGTCAAGTTTCTCAGAAAGAGAGAGAACACTTGGCAGCCACTACCAAGGTTTTCAAATAAAGAAGAGAGGTAGAGAGAAAAAGGAGTTTGTTCTGTTTTCTGGTTTTTATTTTGGAACAGTGTGTGAGGTGACATTACATTATACACTTGTACAAAGGTAGTCCCTGCTTTTCATTTCAGAGAGAGAAAGTGAGAGAGAGAGGAGCTTACAAGACTAACAAGCCCTGTAGGACAGGAAGTGTTTCTTTTACCGCTGATTATTTCGAGAACAACCATTCCGAAACTGTACACATCTGCTTTAGTTGACAGCATTCCAGGTTGTAGTAGTTCTGGGGCCATGTAACCTCTGAAAATATGAGTTATGAACCAAATACTCGAGGTCAATATAGTTATTACTCAAGTCCATTGAATTTTTACCAGACTGCCATTTATACCAATATAGGTATTACTAATTGTTTAATCCTTGAATTGAATTCACAATAACTTGATTCGTTTAGGACTAAGTTGGTTATTTTGAAAAAGTTTTGAAATGAATTTAGTTCATATTCAGAAGTTCAAGGACCAGTTTGTTATAAATTAAAGTCGAGGGGCCAGTTTGTTATAAACTAAACCGAAAGTCGTGGACTAACCTTGTACCAGCAATATTGCTGACTGTAAAAAAAGTGCGATCTTCTACAAAGAGTCATGAAATGCCAAAATCTGAGATTTTTGGGACCATATTTTGATCCAGTAGGATGTTTGCAGGCTTTACATCCCGATGAATTATTTTATCACCAGTATCCTCATGTAGGTAAAGAAGGCCTGAGCTGATTCCTTGTATTAATCTGAATCTCTGTTCCCAGTTCAGTTGTACTTGTGACATTCTAGTGCCTATTTAAAGAAATCACACTTCTTAGTCAAAGTAAAATTAAAAATTTCAATATATGGTCATGCACACAGCAATCTCTTGCATGAAGGGTTGCACAATATATATCTAGAGATTTGGGTGGAACATAAAGAATGAATGACCAACATATGTCAAAGGGATCTAAGTATCTGGCATAGGCTTAATATCATCTATACACTTCAAATCTTCTTTGATTTCATATTTTTTTCCTATTTTTTATTAGACATATCATACTTCTCACTCAACTCTAACAAATCTTTCCATTCTTAAACTCAGTCATTGTACTTCAATTAATCCTAATATATGGAAAAATACGAATTGACAAAAGTACCCTCTTCTTCCTCTATGTGCTGGCCGGTGTTCTAATTTTCTTACATGTACTGCAGACCCTCAGTGAACTAAACCATTTTATTTAAAAACATATAATTTGACAACATGCTGTAAACATATTCATGCAGCTTTTATTGCATAAAAATTAATGTATTTATTCAAATTCACTTTAATAATTTATTTTGCATGTATTACATAATATTTGAAGTATATATAACTATCAGCTTTGGTGATTTAATGAATTGAAATGAGCTCCAGATTAATTAAAAACATCCAACATGCACTATGTATGCTGTAAATTTTGAAGTACCCTCTTCTTAAGCTTCCTCTATGTGCTGGCACTCTCATTTTCTTACTTGTATTGCAGGCCCTCAGTGAATTAAACTATTTTATTTGCTTTTCCATATACCAGCATTCTTATCCCAGATTAGTGGAATACTGAAGGAACTCTCAAGTGACTCACAAGACTAATTTCAAAACAAAAAAAGAAAAATAAATGTGTAACATACCATACAACAATTGATCGAGGCTAGAATTCGGCATAAATTCAAAGCATAGGATTATTTCTTCCCCTTCTATATGCAATATCCCATCAATTTAACAAGATTCTTGTGCTTGAGCCTTGCAAGAAGATTTAGCTCATTTTTAAGCTGTTCATTTCCGTTAGGTGCACTTCTTGAAACTCTTTTAACTGCTATTTCTTCACGGTTCTCAAGAACTCCCTATAGCAATGCACATAAACAAGGGATATTAATTTGGGATCAGCTAATTTAAGAGTCAAAATTATTCAATGTATAACAAAAATTGTCGTAAAAAAGAACATTCATAGTAAGTACAAAAAAGTTGAAAGAAAATTTTCCTTTATTATTAATTGTCTTTCTGAAATAAGTAGCCTAAACAGCTACCAGATTTCTTTAATAAAAGCAGTTTATTTGAACATATATCACAAACTCAGACCTAATCAAAAACTACATATATGGCTCCCTCTGCCTGTAGAAGGCATGATCATACCTTATATACTGGTCCAAGCTGCCCTTGGCCAATGATTTCACTAAAATTATTAGTGGCAGTAATTATTCTCTGGAAGTCGAAAAATTCAAAAATTTGAACATCTTCTCGACCATTAGATGGAATATTTCCTAGAATAAGAAAATGTGAAGTATGATTAGGCAATAGGTAATTATGATTCAAGAACGAACATTGGTCTGAGAATTGTTCTAAAATTAATCATACCTGCTTGTGAAGTTCTTCTGAATAGCCACCTTCTTGTTTTCCATAGCCAAAATACCACTGCTAGTGATAAGAGAAAAAGAACTGCAGCAATACTGAGAAGCACGGCGAATAATACATTTATTTTATTGGACTCTGCAGGTAAGACAAAGTGCAAAATAATCAATAAAAATAAATTGACTTCCCAAGCTGGTTAACTTTTTTAATCAATGCAAATAACCACTTACCACTCTTAGAAGCATCACTGTTAGAAACAACACTGATATATAAAGTATCCCTGCCTTCATGAAATTGTATCATATCAATGAGGTCTCCAAACCAAGCCAGACATCCTTGCCATCCGATATGGGCATAAGCCATGCAAGAGGAATTCTTCTGGCACCAGCTCTTACATTCATTTTCGTTCTTTCTTTCATCAGAAATTGCACTGAGTGTGTCTGGCAGCTTCACATTATTTAGAGTTTGAAATCCATGATTTGTTGTGTCATTTAGAGGAACCACTCTTTCACAACCCCCAGAATATATACGATTCTTCCAATCTTTCTCATTCTTGGGATGAAATAAATGTTCCACACAACATTTACAACTGCCATCAGAATAAATCCCATACGGCCCACATGCAGCATATGAAGGCGTCGAGTCATCTGGAAAGCGCCAAAGGACTGATTTGTCTAGAGGCTCATACCAGAAAAATGCCCCATTTTCACCTGCTTTTGAGACAACAAATCTCACCAACTCATGTGTCATTTTAGGGAAACCACTCCATCTCTCACCATTCCATGGACCGGAACGATAAATAACATCAGAGCCCCTGAAAGCAACCAGTTCGTACCTTCTAGAAGGGTCCAATTTCCGAACATATTGCCCAGGGGAAGGATCAAATCCAGTAATGTTCCAAGAAGAGAGTTGAATTTCAAGCATTGTATCCACCAACTTCGTATACCCAAGTGGTACATAGGGCAATAGGGTGTCAGAGAGTTGGTATAAACTCTGCCACAAAAGTCTCCCTGTTTTGGTGTCATTAACTACAAGAAGCCCTAAATCAAGGAGACAAGCTTGAGGTTCTACTCTGCTGAGCTGACTACCAGTAGACCATATATCTTGGCCTGTGCTATCTTGGATGAAAAGGGTACCATCTTGGGATATGTTAAGCTTGCCAGCGCCACTGATGATTGGACGACCCCCATTGGCAACCCAGATGACCGTCTTATGAGGGTCGGTGATCCAAATTCCAAGATATTTGTTCTTGGAATTTGTGGTGTTGAAGAAACCCAATTGGAATCTTCCATTAGATGAAGTTAGGACCTCGCTATCTTGCAGCACCTCACTTGTGTTTAGTGTATTCCCTGCAATGCAACGATAAATTTAGGTTACACCCAAAGAATGGATTAATGAATCATACTATATTGTAAGTTATTATGCTATTTTAATTAGGCTTTACACTGACAAAAGTAAATAGGGTCCATATATATATATAGTCATGAACTTTGTTACGAGAATTACCAAGAGCAGAATTGGACAGCTCTAGTTCAGTGCTTCATTCAATTCTAGTTAGGGAGTCAATATAGGTATGGTGGTTAAGGATGAATATAATTGACAAATATATATAAAAAAAAATGTACATAGAAAAACAACTTACAAATTTATATATAAATGAAAATAAATATTGAAATGATAAATGATATAACTATATGGGCTTGATTAGGAGTAATACAAAGGTACAAAGGAACAAATCTTGGCGTGAAGCACCCCTGAAGTTGTTTGATTTGCTGAGAATTGCTTTAGGTACTGGTAAGGTAGATCATGCTAAGGATCAGATTAGGGATCAGGGATCAAATTAGGCACTGGTAAGGTAGATACTGGTTTAGGTTTGCTTGTCTATGGCGTGTGCCAATAACAAGGCTTCTAATACCACTTTTTAATGTATGGAGAAATATTATGAATGAAATCTATTGTATTTGTTTTCTTGTCTAATTACATTTACATAGAGATTTTTTATAGCCTTGTAAGATAAGCTAACAACTCCTTTAACAAACTCTTCTAACAAACTTATGTAACAGGGAACACTAACAACTTTTGACTTCGGTCAAAGGTGTATTATCTCTAACAAAAAAAAAAGATGCAAAAAAATAAAGAGCCTGAAGCAAGAAATTAACAACATTAATTGGCCAATTTGTCACAGACATTTACTCCCTAGAGTGCCTCTATATTTCTCTCTTATCATACATTTACTGAGAATGGAGAGAGAAGAACCACCTAGGCATTCCAGTTCCACTAGTAACGAAGTTCGTAGTACGGTCCAATCATTCTTCAATTAAATTAATAATAATAAAGATGTAGTAAGTAATGGAATCAAGAAGGAGGTTTAATATTTGGCATGGAAATCGACCGAGTTGACTCGGTTGACTCAGCTCGAAACTGGCGGTCCTGTAGGCGAAGAAAAGCTTAAAGCATATGAATCGACCGAAATTTTTATTAATAGGAAAATAAATATAGAATTTTGCTAAAATTCAATATATAAGAAAACGTGATGGTCCATAACATTCACTGGACATTATAGACCACAACGTTCAGATTAACAAATTTAATTTAACCAACTAATTATGTGATGGCTCTGGACGTTATCAAATATCACGGCTTCGTACCAGCAGAAAAAAAAAAAAAGTCGGGACGTTACAGAGAGTAACGTCTAACGGTCTTGAAAAGAAAAAAAACTAACTGTTTGAATCAACGTATAAATACGAATGAATGTTTGATTGATACGACAATGAACATTTTTATGTTTATATTTCTTATATTTTATTCTTGATTTAATTTGTGAGTGCTTTTTCATTACTATGCATTATGTTCTTTCTAATTTTGTTTGGGGTGGTATTGTAACAAGTATAAGAAATTAATTTGGTGGTTATATCCATTGTCTTAATCCTGCTATGAACATTTTTGTCCAAAGTTGCCTAAAGTTGTTCACGCTTTATACATATATGATATATTTTTGCATATAATTGGTACATAGTTTTTTTTTTTTTTTTTTTTTCAAAACCGCTGGGCTGGACGTTACTCTATGAGAGAAACATCCTGACTTCCTTTTTTTCGGCTGGTATCAGGCCGTGATATTTCATAACGGCCAGGACCATCACGTAATTAGTTAGTTAATTACAATTTTCTAATTTAGACGTGGTTTATAACATCTCTCAACATTCGTTATTGACCATAATGTTTTTCTTATATATCGAATTTCAGCAAAATCGATCCTTCCCTATTGTCGATATTTATTTATTTATTTTCCTATTAATAAAATTTTTGGTCTGAGTTAAACCGATTGTACATCAGATTTGTAGCGATTCTTCAAAGGGATGGAATTAATGCTATCATCAGAAGAGAAATTCGGAGTTAACGCAGAGTTTCTATCACTGGAGTTCCGAAATTTTTATTAATATCCGAACAAAATATTAAATTTCAAAATCTACACTCTGTTGGGCAGGATTTCGAAAACTGCCCAAACTGCAGATTTATTTTTCAGTTTTAGGCCGAATTATTGCAAATTTATTTTCCGGTTTTGGAATTCCAAAACCGCAAAAAAAATTGCGGTTTTGGTTTTGGAATTCCAAAACCGCATAAAAAATTTGCAGTTTTGATTTTGAAATTCCAAAACTGCAAATTTAATTTGCAGTTTTGAATTTGGTTTTCGTTTTGGTTCTAACACTCTGACAAAGGAATCATTAAATAATTTTTTTTTTTTCAAAAATAGAAGGATTATAATATTTTCTGTATTTACCTAAGTGACTTTTAAACCAGGATCAATAACTCAGATTCAAAATATTGCTATTTTTTTCTAATAACACACAGAAATATTTTAATTTTTCTTACAGCCGCAAAAAATCCGACCTGAAAAATGTTGATCCAGATTATTTGTCGCAGTCTTTCTAATAAATCAAATTATATAGTATTCCATATTTTCAAAGAAATATATAAAATATTTCTAATATTTCAAAAAAATAAATAAATTATAAACATTTTTGTTTAATTAAAAAAAAATCTTAGAACCGGGATTAATTCTCCGGTTCTTAGAACCGGGAATTTAATCTCCGATTTTGGACTGCCTAGAATCAGAAAAAAAATTTACGGAAAGTTTATATGAAACCGGGAATTTAATCTCCAGTTTAGACATATTTCAAAATTCGTATGCATGAGGTGTAGATTTTGAAATTTAATATTTTTTTTGGATATTAATAAAAATTTCGGACTGGAGTTCGTTTGTATTTTTAACGACTCAATTGTCTGGACCTGAGATAGGAGGGATTTTCGGTCGGTGCGATGATCAACTTCGGTCATGTCCAGTTAGCGCAGTAAATTAGAGCCGTTCGATTCGCATAAAAATTAGAACTCACTTGAACTGCAATTCAAAGTTTTACGCGCGAATCGTGATGTGGATTGCACAGCTTTTACTAACCGGTCCTCTTCTTTAGAAGGAGAAGAAACATCTGAGACGGTGGGACCCAATGATGATAAGTGGGCTGCTGAGGAAAAATAAAATATTTTGGGCTGTGAATTTGAATTTTTGTTGGACCAGCTTTTTTTCTACATTTTCTTTCTTTTTTTTTCTTTTTTCTTTTTCTTTTTTCATTATTTCATTTAAATGAAACGAACCTTATTAATCTTGATGAAAATGAGGAGGGTTGAAATGTCTTTATTGTTGTGTCTTCATTATGTCTCTATTTTTAAAACGTTAATAACTCAAAATTTAAATCATAAATATCAAAATAAAACCGTTAGATGTGATCTATGTTATTTTTCTCTATGTGCTCATAAAAGATTATCACATTTCGACTTTGTTTTTTATGTGAATCAATAAGTTAAAAAATCAATGTCTAGAAATTATCCAAATTAGTATATTTTTATAAACTCTTGATGATAACTAAAACAAAGTTGAAATGACATATTTTTTTTACATGTGCATAGATATAATGATGTACATCATATCCAACAGTTTTAGTTTGACTTTTAAATTTAAATTTTGAGTTATTAAAGTTCTTAAAAATAAAGGCATGATGGAGGCAGAAAAAATAGAGACATTTGAACTCTCCTCGTTGAGAATATAATTTCCTTAGGTAGGATTTACCGTGATTAATTATGCAAATTTTAAGATCAATTTTTCAAGTATGAGATTTGGAGAGAAGAAAATGTGCACAGGATCGGTGAACAAAATCCGTAAATGAGAGTGCTCTCGCAATTCAAGAGAAACAACACAAATAAAAGAAATGAAGCATAAAATAATGAGTAATTATATTGTCCCTCGTTGTTTGGTTCCCTAAATGTCCCCCTAGTTGTCCCCTTAACTGTCAAACTCAAATTGTAGTTAACTGATCTAATTAACTCTCTCCATTTACCTTCTCTCTCTTTCCTCTCCATTTATTTTCTTATTCCCTTCCCCTTCCCCTTTCTCGTTCGCTGACAATACAACCATGAATCCCTCTGATCTCTCCTCCTTCAACCGTCACATGTCCGATCTCTTCTCCGACCTCACCTCCAATTCGTCCTCCGTGCTGTCTCTAATGTCTAACCTAGACGCGGAGGCTCCTCGACAGAGTGATACAGATCGGAAAGAACAAGATGTATCAGTGGCGCAAGTAGGAGTTCGAGGAGAAGTTCGGTGGGAAGGCCGTGATCCGGTGATCTTAAACTTTCAAGCACGTTTCATGTGAAGATGAAATTTTTCACAAACTGTGAAGTCGGACCTCAAATTTTGAATTTCGCGCTCGGAGAGTGAGAGCAAAAGAAAGAGAGAGAGAGAGAGACGAAAGAAGAGTAAACATGTCATCTACCAGAGCAAAAAACAAGAAATCTAAGGAAAGCAGCGCAGAAAGCCTTGTCGGGCTTGGATCTGATAAGAAAAAGAGGCAGAGAGATGAAGATCTTGACGATTTTGATCCAGATCTAGACATCTCCAGGTACTCTGTGACGTTATTATGTTCATTCCCCTTTTCCAGTAGATCTATTGATTTACCTGTTGATTTATTTGGATTTTATCCTTTTTGCTTCAATTGCTTCACGTATATCAGATGTTTGTTAAATTGCCTCAATGAGCTATCAAGTATGCAGTGGTCCGTACTTCTCTCAACAATTTCATAGAAATATGTACATATTGACTATACTATTAACAATTCTTTTCTAAAACTCAGGTAGATGCATTCAGTGGTGAGGTTTTACAGGGAAACCCGACAGGATGTCTGTTGGAAGAGAATGCTGAGATGGAAAAAAATGGCTGCTATCGGTTGCCAAAAAGTTCAACACTTCTGTCGTTGCCTTCCTTTCTTGACATGTTTCCAATTACACATGATGCGAAGAGTAATGATGATGATGTTCCTCGGTTTCGTATCTGGTGGTTTACCCCAACTGTGGAGGGTATTATCAGGTGACAGGCAGAATTGAAGGGTAGTAGAAACCCTCATATGAGGTCTAAGTTTGTCGAGCTTTATTCGCCAATATGTGAGTTTCTTTATTGAATTCTCTGTTGATATGATCATATGAACACAAGTGAGTTTGCAGATCTCATTTTTCATGTTCTTGAAAGTTTGGTACTTATCTCTGTGATCAGAAGCGTATCTTGATGAATTAGTCATTAAAGTATGTATAATAATACGTGTAGGCACCTGATTGGTAATGAATTAGTGATTAAAGTATGTATAATAACCGATTTTTTTATTGTTACCAGCCAAAAATCGAAATTAAATCGTTACCACCCCGCTGACCCTTTATTGAATACTACCACCCCCGCTAACCCAGTTCGCGCACCAAACTGGCTCGTGCGCGGACTGGGTTGGCGCACAAGCTTGGTGCGCCAACTGGGTTAGCGGAGCTCTCTTTTGGGGCTGAATGGATTTGGGTTTAAGGTTTAGGTTTAGAGTTTAGGGTTTAGAGCTGACTGGATTTTAGGGTTTATTTTTATTTTTGCAACGGGTGTCTGAAAATTCTGTTTTATTTTTAACGATGTTCATTCATCAGACGCAAGGCAGCAGGCAGGTAAATAACGTAAAAACTAATGTGTTAAATTGACGGCGGAAGAACTAAACAACAGAAAAACAAAAAAACATAAGAACTAATATCAAAATAATATCCAAATAACAAGAACTAATACCGAAATAATATCCAAAAACATAAACTACAACAAGTAACTCTATCCTATCTGCTCGAGGGCGTCCACGGCTTCTTTTCTCTCCTAAGTCTCTTACCCCGCCCCTCCTCTTGACGCTCTCTCTCCTCTAGCGATGTGTACTGTCGTGGTGGCTGTGGTGGGGTCTCCTCATGTATCTCCCCAAAAAGTGTCTTCTCGTGTGGTCCCTCATCTGCACCAGGTCCGAAAATAAACTCACGTGTATCTGCAGGGTACACGGGTCCATATGAGACATCCTGCTGGACAGCTGCTGCACTGGACTGTGGGAGTGACGTCTCCTGTGGGAGTGGCGTCTCCTGTGTGGGAAACGGAGGAGAGTCTACATCCTGCGTGTAAGCCCCGTACTGAGAGCCCAAGTGGAACGAAAAATCTGCGGATGGGTCCTGCTCGTCGTACGGATCTCCGCGAGGTATATCTCCCTGAAATAAATAGATAATGAGGTTTCACAATGAAGATGATTATAAAAATAATTACAAAAATATACGTACCGCTGCAAGCCCAGCAGCCTCAAATGCGGCCTCAGCAGTCGCTGCCTCGTGTAGGTCTGAAAAATCCGGCTCTGGCGTGCTCATAGGCTCCGCGGAATCTGCGGAGTCCATGTCTTTCAAATCTTCATAGCGGGGAAGATCTGAAAGCCTGAGAACCCTCTCGAGCTGATCCTGGTACCCGGCGACGACGACAGGCGGTGCAGCCATACACAACCACTTCTTACCGAATGCCTTCCAGCCTATTGTGACGGCGTATCTTGCGCTCCTAAGCACCTGCTTGATGTTCATGAGTGCCTGCGAATTAAAATAAATAAAATTAGTTCGAATTGCAAATGAATTTTCATAATTTTCTTAAACCAAAAAAATTAAAGACTTACAATCTGTGCAGCCGGGCCAGCGCAGGGAATGAAGCCATACTCGTCACTAACCGTGTCGCGTCGTACGTGGAGCGGCTTCGTGTTCATCTCCGTGATCTGACCATGCAAGTACACCGTGAAGGCACAGTACTCCTGATACCAACTGCGATAGGTCTGATCGTATGTATCAAAAGTATACGACTGGAGCTCGTCAGGGATCCTGTCGCCCATCGCCTCAAGCCGAGTCACATAATCGACGTGCACGGTCCGCCAATTCTTGCCGCTGGTAGTGGCCAGATCTTTGTGAAGCTCGTACCACTTGTCCTTGGAGATGGGATCCGGGACGGGAAAGGGCTGACGCATACCGAACTGACGCATCACCCGTCCAGGATAGTAATGCTCGACCATCTGGTAGAACACAAGTGGTACCTGCAAGTACATAAAAATAAATAATCCTACGTACGTAATAAATAAAAGTGATGCAAAATGGGAATACAATAATAATGCAAGGGTTACCTGAGCAAACCAGAACTGACGCTGCTGGAGGCATATATGAGGCAGGTCATGCAGGAAGGAGTGAGGGATAGCATCATCGTCATCAACCTCGACACGCTCGTCGTACGGCCGCCAGCAGACGTGTCTGTCAGGAGTCATCTGCTCGAACTGACTCCGGAAGAAATCAACACCCATAGGTCTGCCGTGCGGGGTCTGGATGTACGTCTTCCTCGAGCACCACTTCTGCGCGTAAGCCGGGCATGTAATCCCGTCGGGCTGCCCCTAAGCTGGAGCCCAACCTCTCACTCGTGGCTGTGGACGGCCGAACGGGAACCTCGTCCACGACCAATGCATCAGGAGACCAGCTGGACCGTAGAAATTGTGCTTGTTTGTCTATTTAGGTATAAGTGACAGTTAAAATTCCGGTTTTTTGTGTAACCATTTAATTATTCAGATTTAATTTCAAAATAATTTATACCTGACATGCGGTGCACAAACCCCGATATAGACATGCTAATACCGCTGCACCCCAGTTCATCTGTTTCGGCTGGGCCAAGTCCCTCAACCACTCAAGCAAACATCCAGGGACAGTGGCCCCCGATGAATCTGGGAACATCCAGCAAGCAAACATCTCCATGATGTAAGCCCGGGTCCACCGATCTACCGTCTCAGCATCAGCATCTGCGTCCAGGGCACCACTGTAAATTTGAACCAATTTAGTGAAAATTGAGAAAAATAGACATCAAATAATTAATTTTATAAAATAAATGTTACCTGAACCGCTCCCGCAACTGTGATAAACTGATGTCATTCTTCGAGTAGACGTACCCCTTCTTGGTCGCCCTCCGCTTCATCAACCCGTCTCTCAGCAGGTCGGTGACGAGCTGCGTGAAGTCTCCGTACTCCACACCCGTCACCGCCTCTCCGGTAATGGGCAGACCCCAGAGACAACTCACGTCCTGGAGAGACCGTAATCTCTCCGACGGGCAAGTGGAATGTGTGGGTCTCCGGCCGCCACCTCTCGACCAATGCAGATATAAGAGCGACATCTGCATTTAAGCCACTGAGCTGTGACACATGCCACAGACCCAGCCTCTGCAACGCGGGTGCAAATCGAGGGTCGTAGAGGATATTCATCTGGTTGTTCCTCGTCGACGTCAGAGTATGAGTCTGCATTTAATTTCAAAATAAACACAAATACAATTTATTATTTTATTCAAATGAAAATGTATATTATTTGCAAGTGGTATAGAGATGTAAACTTACATATGAGTTTCTAATCTTGTGCTCCTTGTAAGGGAACCAGCAAACGGGACTGATATACTCTGTCGTCAAATGCGGAAAGACGGTCCGAGCTAACACTACATCCAACTCCACATCATCATGAGGCAGACTGGTGTGCTTGGTGCCGCTGGATGACGTCATACTACAATTTGGTGCATTTCTAATCAAATTTGGTCTTAAGTACCTCAAATAGGGTACTTTAATAATTTACTAAAATAATTTGGCATAAAATACAACATAATATAGCTAAAAACAATTCTACTCTATTTGGACACCATTCTAATTATTTAATACAATTCTACTCTGTTTGAACACCATTCTAATTATTTAATACAATTCTACTATGTTTGGACACCATTCTAAATATTTAATACAATTTTACTCTGTTTGGACACCATTCTAAATATGTAATACAATTCTACTCTGTTTGAACACCATTCTAATTATTTAATACAATTCTACTATGCTTGGACACCATTCTAATTATTTAATACAATTCTACTATGTTTGGACACCATTCTAAATATTTAATACAATTCTACTCTATTTGGACATCATTCTAATTATTTAATACAATTCTACTCTATTTGGACACCATTCTAATTATTTAATACAATTTTACTCTGTTTGAATTTATTTTGAACACTATTCTAATTATTTATTACAATTCTACTCTATTTGGACACCATTCTAATTATTTATTACAATTCTACTCTATTTGGACACCATTCTAATTATTTATTACAATTCTACTCTATTTGAACCTATTTTGGACACCATTCTAATTATTTGGACCTATCTACTCTACAAATAAATAAATAAAAAAGTAAAAAAAAAAAAACTTACTTTTTTACTGTGCTGCGTGCGCGGAGTGCGGAGCAAAATGAGCTCTCCGCACCCTTATACCGTGAAAAGAGAGCTCCGCGAACCCAGTTGGCGCACCAAGTTTGTGCGCCAACTCAGTCCGCGCACGAGCTAATTTGGTGCGCGAACTGGGTTAGTGGGGGTGGTAGTATTCAATAAAGGGTCAGCGGGGTGGTAACGATTTAATTCCGATTTTTGGTCGTGGTAACAATAAAAAATTCGGGTATAATAATTGTGCAACAATTGTTTCATAGCATTTGTTACTGTTAGCATGAATGGTAATGAATTAGTAAGCACTGGCCTACTGTCTGAACTAATACAAATCTTTATATTCCCTTTCATGATTTTATTGTTGATGCAAGTCAAATATATATTATCGAGAGCACCTTGTAAAATAATATAGCTGTTACTGATCTTGCATTGATTTTTTTTTATTTCTTTAAATAAGGTGTGGGATGTGATTTTAAATGAAGATGCAATACAAATTGTACTATTCAAATCAAGTGTTTTTCTACCTTTCTAAAAAATAAAAATAAAATTCTAAAAATTGTAAAATTTGATTTACAAGTACACATTCATATGGAGATCATGTTGAACGGTTCGGATCGACCGTTAGGATTTTGAAAACTCAAATATTGAGCCGTAGCACGGAGGCCCTCTATGCTATGCATAGCACCGTAGCCAACTCCCTATTAGATAATATAAAAGTTGGAGCGAGGCAACGGTACTTTGTAAATCACCAAACGGTTCGCACTATTGATTATCTCTATTTATAAAGTTCAAACTGTTGATCCCAACTGTTCAACATAATTTGTATATAAAAATATAATTGGAAATCAAATTTTATATTATTTAAAATTAGTTTTACTTTTTTTAGATATATAGAAAATCACCCAATCTAAAGATTTTGAACCAAATAATGAAGTAGTGATTTCAGACTTATTTAAAAATATAGTAAAACATATTAATTAATATTAAATTTGATCTTTAAGTACATTTTTATATGGAAGTCATGTTAAGCAGTTCAGATTAACCGTTTAGACTTTAAAAAAATAGTTATTAATTCATAGTATAGATCAATCTGCGTTTTGCAAAACACCATAACCTCACTGAAGAAGTTGCACTATATATATAGATCATAAATTCATTTAATGATGGGAACACCCTAAAATATTTACTTAAAATCTGTCCACCTAATGTTTATCCCTAAACGTTTTCAATTTTCTATTATATGAAGTTAAATGTTAATAGCATCTAGTTAAATGTAAATAATGACTATCTAATTTTCTATTATATCCTCAACAACCTCGAAATTACATATTTTCCTCTTTAAATTCATATTATCATATTTACCCTTCAAAATTTCAACAACTCACAAATATATCAATTTATTCTTTTTCTATTAAAAATCATTTTAACTTTATAAAAATTTTATTCCATCTTTAAAAAAAAAAATGTAGTATGTGTGAAAAATATTCAAATTGAGTTTGCTCTAATACATTGTTTTGCATGTATTATATAATATTTCAATTAAAATTATCAGTTTTGATAATTTAATAATTTAAAATGAGCTATATATTAATAAAAAAAACAAAGAAAAATAAAGAAACAGAGTATTCTCTACTCATCTTTTAGTAGGGAGCAGTTTGGGTCCAATGTCCATCGGACTCAAAGTGAATTCAATGAGTTCGATAACTGTCCGATCTACTTTAAGATTCGCATCCACAACTTTCGCGTATGTTTTAAAATTCATGCGCACGAATTTTAAAGTGGACGGATGATTCCTAAATCCATCGAATTCAAATTTAAGTTCGATGGACATCGAACCCAAGCTTTTCCCCTTTTAGTAAAGCTCCCATGCACAGCGATCCGAGCGCAGGGGTGAGATATTTTATGCAACGATACTGCAGTAGACGTTGACTGTGTCAAGTTGATTCTTTCAAATCATGAGCTGTAACAATTTATTATGCAAGTATTAAAAAATATATGAAGAATAAATAATCCTTGGTTTAATGACTTTGATAGTAGTCCTCCAAACTAAATTCCCGGCCCCTGATTTGATTTGAAAGGACCACTTTCTTAAGAAAATAGGATCTGTATTCTCTCCGGTACATGCATGTAGGTACAACGACAAAATAATGGTTTGGACAGTTCAGCTTCAGCTGAATAAAAAAGATTCGATATCTATTATAGATATAAGTTAAAAAGCGATATGGATTTTTTTAATTGTCCCATCATAGGTAGAACATGTCATAATTTTTTTTTCGGTCGCAAAAATTGCTATGGTACAACTAAAAAAGCCGTGATTTTTATTTTTACCCAAAAAAAAATATATTTTAATATAAATAACCACGTTTTTAAAAGAATTTTATTTCTACCCAAACCGCAAATAATATTTGCGGTTTGAATTAATAATTCAAACCGCAAAGATTATTTGCGGCTTGAATTGTTAATTCAAACCGCAAATATTATTTGCGGCTTGAATTGTTAATTCAAACCGCAAATATTATTTGCGGCTTGAATTGTTAATTCAAACCGCAAATATTCTTTGCGGCTTGAATCCCTATATCCCGCGCGACACGCGACCCCTTCGTCTCTGTCTGCTTCGCCTCTCCGCCAGATCGCCTCCGCCTCTCCGCCAGATCCAAATAAAAAAGGAAAAAAGAGAAGATTCGGTGGTGCATTCCGGTGCTGCTTCGCCTCCGCCTCTCCGCCTCTTTTCCGTTTTCCTTTGAGGCAAATTACCCGACCCGTTAAGGACAGGTACTGGGACCATTCCTTGGTGCATTCCTTGTTTCCTTACCCCTGGTACCGACCGGTACTGGGACCCTGGTACTGACTTTGAAATGACAGGGACCTTATCGTGATATTTGTAAATTGTTTGAGGGCTTTTGTATAAAAATTAGGCCCTTGTGTAAATTAAAAAGAATAAGGGACTAAAATGCAAATTGGTGATTTTTGAATAATTGGGCTTCGGCCGAATTGTATATTGGCCATGACTTGGTAAATTAATTAGAATTTTAATTAAATAATAACTTAAGTAGTTAGGTTTTTAAAATAATTAGTTAAGTAATTAGATGTTTTAAATTTAGTAATTAGAAATTATAAAGTAAGTAAGTAGAAATTTTAATTAAAGAAAATGACTTCCAATTAAAATATGTTGTTAATTAATAAAGGACAATTAATTAACAACATATTAATATTTTCGAATCATTACGATTGCAAAAGTTTAGTTAATAGGATAATTAGATAATCACGTATTATTTTGTAGTTTTAAATTAATCAACTTGTGCAAATTATTAAGATAAATTCGTACGACTTTAGAAATAGTATAATTAAAGGCCTAACATTTATTAAGTTAAGTACTTGGGATTTAAATTACGTGTAGCTAAATTAATTAAGAAACACCTTTATATTACACGTAAATAGTTAGGGATCAAATAATAACAATTTAAATTACGTAGAGTATATTTTAAGTAGATAAGCAATTTATCTTCAAATTAAAATATAACAAATGATTTAAGTAAGTAAATTAATAATTAGATTCGAACCCTAGTTAATTAATTAATTAAGTATGATAACCAGAATGTTGAACTGGCAGGGACCATATTGCAAAATAATTTGATGGAAATTGCTTGATATATAGCTTTATATATTCTTTATTTTGGTTGAACTAATTAGGGCATGAATTTTTTTTAACGTAGGATGGTTAGGGGACAGCCTAGGAGACCACCCGCAGCCGACCCGGTTGATGAGCCCATTCCCACAGACAGCAAGGATCATTTCAGTCCTTTATTATGGATGCCTCACGATGAGCACCGAGTCTCAGAGGCATCTAAAGAGGTACTTGATTACTTTTTTTTTTTAAATTTGTATTTTGTTGAATTTTTGTATTTTTAGGTTTTCATGTTGTTTACTTTTTTGAACGCAGAGTGAGGCAATTATAAATGCCAGGAGTCGGTATCTAACATGCAGTACTACTCGCTCATGGAGTCGTATCTGCAAAATTTGGGGGTGCAACATTTGGTCGATATTCTACAGTCGGAGACTAAGTCCATTAACTTATCCCTCGTTGCAGGACTAGTGGAGCGATGGCGTCCCGAGATGCACACGTTCCACTTACCTTTTGGAGAGATGACAGTGACTCTCCATGACGTTAGTGCTCTATGGGGTCTGCCTATCCAGGGCGTGCCCGTTGGTGGCATATCTGACCCCACAGATCCAGATGACATCACGGTTAATTACATGCTCACAGAGTTGTTGGGAGCGGAGCCAAATATACGCAGCAATGGGGGGAAGTCCAAGTACTGTCTGGACAAGACGAAGCTGCGAGCTATGTTTGCGGGAGGTCTAGGTAGTCATTCCACTCAGCTCGAGATTCAGAGGTACTCATACAAACTATTTGTATTACATTTATTTTGTACTCTGTTTAATGCGGAAAAATGAGTTGCTCTATAATTTTGATATTACAGATACACACGGGTATTCATGATGGACCTATTTGGTTCTGTCATGTTTGCTGATTCAAATGGTGATACCATCCCGATGATGTATCTAGATCTGCTGCAGGTACAACTTGGGTGGGGCTGTCCTAGCACATCTCTACTCCAACTTGTGTCACGGTTGCAAGGTCAGTATGCTATTTATGTCTTATTTTAATTATCTACCTTGTCATGCACTTGTTGTCTTATTTTAATTATTTAACTTGTCCCTGACGGCTAGTATTCTTCAAAATATAGCGGAAAACTAAGCAAATCTACGGGCCAATACTGCTTCTGCAGCATTGGTCGTGGTCACGGCTACCGGTGGGGGTACCTCAGCCGAACGAGGATCCATGGGGAGAGCCCGAAAATGGAAATTGACCAGCATTCGGCATGAAATGGTACGGACATCACTTGTACAAGGACAACCCTCACGGAAAGCCAATAGGTATCAGGTTGGTCCGATCTCAGATTCAGAGTCTGGGTGAGACGCAGGTGACCTGGACTCCGTACCATGAGCTATACACTGAGGGGAGGCTGCCGCAGATTGTAGCGGATGATCATGAGATGTGGCTCTACAGGGGACCGCTGGTGTGCTTCTGAATAGTGGAGCACCACTATCCAGACCGGGTGCTCCGTCAGTTTGATTTTCCTCCACTCATCCCCGCAGATCCAGACGTCCCGAGATCTGTGATCATGAGGCTACACGGGTAAGTTATGTTCTTTTTAGCATTTTTGTACTTAACATTAGTTCTTGGCTTTAAATTGCAACTAACATATGAATTACAGGATAAGACACGGTAATCACTGGGATAGAGATTGGAGTGAGCATCACTTGGAGTACTACATCAAGGCGGGCAATATGAGTGCCAACTTATGGCAGATGCCGGAGATGGATGCGATGCAGTTCCAGGGAGATCCCCTATTGAGATATCAGGCTTGGTACCTGCGGGTCGGCATGGCTTCGGTGTATATAGAGGGAGATTACGGCGAATTTCTTCGCGCACAGATATTCGAAGATGACGGTTATACCCCTACTGGCCGAAAAGGTGCTCGCCAGGTAATGCATCTAAAACAACACATTTTTATGCGTTACGAACCTTTTATCATAACATTTATTTTTTCTAACGTTTTTTTTAGCTGCTGTTAGCGCTTAAAGGTGCCGGGCGTTCAATCATTTGTCTTGGAAAACGTGGCTATAGAGCGGTCGGGCACGCGATGTTGAACTTGGTTGCCCCATGCATTGCGGACCACGGCCAGGAGGCAAAGCTGGTCACCATGCTACGAGATGCCGGAGAGAATATTGATTGGCGCTCAGTACAACCGGACGAGCCTGACGCGCCACCTGTTTTGAACAGTGAGATGCCACCGGAGCCATCAGAGCAGCCAGAGTGGGATTATCATCGTTGGGTACTGCGCATGGCCGGTTGGCACGCCTACCGTGACCAGCACGGGCGTCCAGTTCTTCCCCCGGTATGTGATTCTTTATTTTACTTATTCTTTTATTGTAAGTAAAGATAGTTAACATAGCAACTATTTTTTTGGTATCCTTGTAGGGTCCTGCATACATGCCGACACAGCCTGAGCCGCAGGAGCATCATGAGTCTCCAGAGATCCAGTATGTGCAGGATGAGAGGTTGACTTTTAGCCTTGCAGACTTTGTTCCAGCTGATCAGTGGGATACAGCCGCCTCCCCGCCACCGCATCCGCCGTATTCAGAGATGGCTCACGATTGGGAGGCCTCTGGTAGCCGGACTCAGCTTGAGTATGGATCCCAGTTTGTGGCATCCATATTCCATACTCCCCCGCCACTGCCAGCTATCCACGTGGCCTCGGATCCATGGGATACAGCACTTACGATGAGCATAGAGGCCGAGCTCGAGGATCATATTACACCAGCTCGCGTCGCGCAGGCAGGACAACCTCAGTGGGAGGATTGGCATGAGCGCATATTCAGTAGAGAAAACAGGGGTAGACCACCTCACCGATTCTCCCCTTCTCAGTACGATGGATAGAGGGTTTTTTGGTAGTTTTAGTTTAGTTGTGCTATGTTTTACTTTAGTTTTGTAGTTTATTTTTTAGTGTAGTGTAGTTTCGTTATGTTTTATTATGGTATGGTTGGAGGTATGTTATATATTTTTATCATTTTATGGTAGTATTTATTATGTCATACAATAAAAAGAAATAACATCCAAAAATGAAATTAAGAACAACATAATAAAATTAAGAACAACAATACGACAAGTATAAATACGGTCTTAATATAAATATAAAATACAATACGAAAAGTTCAAACGAACAGGACAACATAATTTCCAAAATATAAAATACAAACTTAATATAAATTTCAAACGAACTGAACAACATACTATTTCGTCTTACCGGTCTTGAACGTACATGGAACAAATTCATCGTCCGAGGTTGACGATGACGGCTCGGTAACAACAGACGACGTGCTAGCCTTAGTCTTAGCCTTACTCTTAGCCTTACTCTTAGCCTTACTCTTAGCCTTAGGCGTCTGTACATCATCTTTTTTTTTCCCCAATCCATAGCCGTAGGGGTTTTCTACAAAATCATCATCAGATATGTCATTTCGTTTAAAAAATTCATCTATGTGCACACATTTTGGACAGTCCTTTCTAAACCTTCCGCAACCCAAATTGCATTTCTTTTCCTCGCTCTTTCCTCGATTGTTACTGTCCATCCTCCTCGTCTACAATTTATTTGGAAAATAATAAAAAAAAACTGCAACATAATAAAATACATACAAATAAAGTTCATACAAACCTCAAAGTAAAAATTCTTCACAAAATAAAGTTAATTCTTACGACTCCATCTAAAATTTATTCCCATGAGCCGACCAGATCCCCATGATGATGTGCTCCTTCTAGCTTGTTGCACTGTTTCGTCTTGCCGGTTAGCTGTACCGGACGGTCCTGCTTGCGCTTCGTTAGCTGTACCAGATGTGCTCCTCCTTCCTAATTGAGATGTGCTCCTTCTAGCTGGTTGCACTCCTTCTTCTTGCTGGTGTGCTGTACCGGATGGCCTTGCGCCAGATGTGCTCCTCCTACCTGCTTGAGTTGTGCTCCTTCTTCGCTGGGTAGTACCTGAAGGCCCTTGCATTCCAACCGCCTCCCCTCCTGCCAGTACTTCTCCCATTGCCTCCCTAAACATCATATTTGCATTTTCACGGTCTGCTGTACGGCTTCTGGCTGTGCTTCGCCGCGGCCCTTGCGATCCACTTGCCTCTGCCATAACTCGCTCATTCTCTGCTACATTTGCTGCGTTATGAGCCTCTGCAGCCCAAATATGTTAGTTAGTAAGCTATTCAACATTAGAATGAAATATAATTAGGATTGAATGTGACATACCTCGCCTCTGCCTGTCAGAAGTGGAACGGTGAGGATGGTGCCCCCGTCGCCTACCTTGCATTTCATCCATGGTCATATCTTGACGGATGTGTTTTCTCCTACCACGCCGTATCCAATCTTTGTTTGGCTCAATTTTAGGGGTAGTGGTTGTAGGCCAATCTTCAGGATTGCCATAAGGAACAAACAATGCATTCCAAGTACTTGGAAGGTAGTCCACCCTATACCAGTGGGCAACAAATAGGTCGGGTGACCAGTTTCTATGACGACAAACCGCTAACACATGAGCGCACAGAATTCCAGTTAATTGGATACCTCTGCATGTACATTCCACTTTTCTCTCTGGCCCGAATGTCACGATATACTGGAACCTTCTATGAATAATTGACATAGTTCCATCCTGTGTTTGGACTACTGGAACATATTCATTTGGGCCCGTGACTTGGTAATTACCTTCGCCGTGCGAGTATGGGATTACATCCATTTTTGTAGCTTTCTCCCACCGTTTGGCGAGCTTAACATGTACCCGTCTGGAAAAAGGCTTTTCTGCATTGCTTTGCTCCGTCGCTGCCTGTCGCCGTTGAACAAACCACCTATTGCACTTGGCGAATGTCTCCTCTACAAGTGCAGCCACGGGCAACATTCGGCTATCCTTGAAGACAGCGTTCAGGGACTCAGAGCCGTTTGTTGTCATGATACCAAATCGGTGCCCTCCATCACAGGTCTAGAAATTTTTTTCAAAATTTGACGGCTCCATGACATCATCAGGACGTACTTTGCCCACTCTCCTCAGAAAAGCATTACACGTTGGATTTTGCTGCAATAGAACAAAGCAAAATTAGACAAAATGCATCTAAAAGAAACAAAAATGATATAAATTAGACAATATTAGACATACCGAGCAAAAATCTTCGAACATCTCTTTCAGCCTTCTTGGCTTCTTCTTCCTGGCTCCTTGTTTGAACCTAGTTCCGTACCATTTGTCCTTCCCACACGCCTGGACCAGGTTATCTGCAACATGTTGGATACAATACATGTGCACAAAATTATCCCTATCACATCCGTATTCAGGTTTCAAGGCAGCTTTGATACCCTTGTGTTGGTCCAATATAACACATACGAATCTATTAACACGAATCACATTAATCCTAAGCCATTGTAAGAAAAAACCCCAATTCTCTTCATCCTCCGTATGTACAATTGCAAATGCTAGAGGCAGCAATTGGTTATCGGCATCATAGGCGCAAGCCATCAAAAGTCTGCCCTCATACCGCCCAGAAAGGAAGGCTGCATCTATACTGATCACCGGTCTTAAGTAATCAAATGCAGTAATGCATGGTCCGTAAGCCCATGCCACAGCCCTGAATTTCTGAACACCTTGTGATACGTCCTATCTCGGGAGATGAGGCCGTATGGAAGTTTGGGCTGAGCTGGATTCGTCCTGCCAAGGAATGGCAGGCCGAGGTGTAGATCGAGTTAGGAACTCGGGTGGTTTATGAGAGATTCGGACTCTGACCTGTATGATCCTTCTCTTAGTTTAAAATTGCGTCCCCTGTTTCCTGGGGCTTACTGCCTTATATAGTCCAACCATAACTGCCATCTCGGGCGTTTATGGAGAACGTGGGCAGTTATGTCAGCCGTTACTGGAACGTGGGCATTAAGCTAGCCGTTACTGGGACATCGGCATTAAGCTAGCCGTTTCCCCGGCTATCCCGTATGTCGGTTGGCATGGGCCTATTTTAGGGCTCTGGAAGGGGGCCGGCATATTGGGCCCCGGCTTAACGAGCTCTTGGGCTTTTTCATATGACGTCGGGTTGGACTTGTAAAGGTCCGAATCCCAGTCTTTTATGGCCCAGTTTGGAACAAGTAAAAGGGCCTGTGGAACATGGCCCTATCATTAGCCCCCGAAGTCGGAATGCATCAGCGAGATGCTTTCGACTTGAGGGTGGATAACTCATAAAACACATTTTATTAAATGTTACCTATGTGTTAGTGATGTAACATCTTGGGGTTGGGACATGTCGGGCATCTATCCCGGATACGTATCCCGAAGTTAATGTGTTATCATACTGAATAACCTGAGACAACTAAGTGTACTTAGTGTCGAGGATTTTTTTTTTTGTTTTTTTGTTTTTGAAAGAAGGTGGGATGGATCCCGAGTTAGTCAATAACAAGAAGTTTAAAGCAGAAGTAATAATTGATCATTGATATTTCGAAATCATACAAAGCCTAGATAAAATATAAAATCGAAATCATACAAAGCCTAATTAAACTAAACATGACATGTTTGTTATGCAGTGCCTGGTAGGATATTGCCACTTCGTGTTGTCACGCTTTCCATGCACTGCGGTGCCCATGTTCAGCAAAAAGACGAGTGTGATGTCGTTTCTGGACGACATTTAAAACATCTCGTTGTCGGTGTCCTCAAAAAGATTATCGTCGTTGAGTTCATGTTGGGTAGCGGTGTACAAACTCGGGCCTCCAGCATTGCGGGATAAATACCCCGGGCACTTCCAAAACTGACGGCGAGGGTCCGAACGGCCTTCGATGTCATAGTGGGTGAAGCAACTCCACTCGTAGCACATCCGGCATTTCACCATCTCGTGCTTGGCCCATTGATCGTTGCATATGACACACCAACGCAACTTGGGCTCGAGGTCGAACTTGTAAATGTCGTTCTCGTCCTCTTTGGTGAATGGGGGTGCCTTAGCGAGGGTGAGGTCGATAAGGTCACCAATTTGGAAGTCCTCATTGGCGAGCATCCAGTCCAAATCTTCCTCCGGAAAATGCTGGAGAAGAGTCCATCTCTCGGGCCGAGATAGGTCCCGTCTCGGGTTTCGAGAGCGACGTGGATTGGGGGGAGGTTGGTTGCGGCGACGTCTTGGGGGTTGGTCAGTGCTACTCTGACCGTGGTCGAGAGGTGTTTTGTTTTTAGAAACCACTCTCTTGAAAGGCATCTCGGAAGTATAGAGATTGGTAAAAGGTTCAGAGTAAAAATGTGTCTTTTACCGTATGGTGACTCTGGTATTTATAGTCGTTAGGGGGAGATATTGCCATAAATAACGTGGGCCATATTGCCTAAATAGGTAGCCGCCAGCTACTAGCCATAAATGTCATTGGGCGTTGTGTAAGTTATACGAGATGACAGGCTTTCGGCGTTTTCGAGGTGGTCAAATTGACTCACATTAGACGGTATTAAGAAGTAGTAATGAAACGCCTATGCAAAACATATATTAATCAAAACAACACGAGATGAAAACCTCGGCTGAGTTTACAACATAAGCATATATGTAAAGTTGAAAAGTTGACATCTAATTAAAAACAAAAGGCGGGCTATTCCCGCGATATTTTATATATAGCTAAGGCTATTCATGACGGGAGCGCTTAGCCCGGCGTTCTTGATCCAGGCATCTCCTGCAGGTGAAGGATGTGAAGCGGGGATCACCATGATTCCGAGGTGATCTGCGGGCTAAACACCCGGGATGAAAAGCTTCTTCGCATCCGTCACAATGGAACATATGTCGATAGTTCCCTCGGGTTCTGCAAACAGCACATCTATCCCAGGCTAACGGGTCGTCCTCTTCTTCCCCGAGGTTAATTGGGTGTGGCTCGATGTTGATCTCGGGGTTCCGAGGTTGGGGAGATGGGTGTGGCGACGGAGTGTCTTCATTCTCCTTCTTAACCCCGTCCTTCATTATTTTGTTAGCCGCCATCTTGTTATAGCCCGAGTCGGAAGGGATAGTTGCGATCGCTGGATGTCCCGTTTAAGGGAGACGGAGGGAGTATATATAGTATGTCGGCATTAATTACTTGACGCCTCGTCTTCCGTTAACCGTCGTCAGCCATCAAATCGGTCAGAGGTACGGGATTACGGCGCAATCCTCGTATGATACCTGGCATGCGTCAGCTCGGTTCGAGCCCGATGCGCAGAAATTGAGGCGTCTCCATAATGAAGGGTGGCAACGAGTCGCTTCGTGGCTTCTTTTCGAAATTCGCGCGAGTATTGAGCGGGAAAATGGAGACCCTTATATATACTTCGCCCCGACCCAGCCTTTCATTATCGTTTATCTTGAGCAACTCAATCTCGGAGCCAAAGAGCGAAAATAATCTCGGTGTTAGCAGAGAGAGTTCAGAGCTTTCAGATAACTTCGGAAAAGATGTCGGACGAAGATCGAGTTGCGAAGGACTTTAATATAAGGTAATTCTTTATCACCTTGGTAGTCGACCATACATTGACTAATCTTATCTGTGACTGTATATGAACATTGCCGAGGTCGATTGTAATGTAGTTGACCACTTTAAATATGGTAAGGTTGTCAACCTTTAGGATTATTGACCTAATCTCGGCAATCGCTTAGTAATTGATAAGTCGGTAAATGTAATACCTTAGAAATAAAGAATAGCGGTTACCTAAGCCAATCATGTTTCTTCGTTAATTTAGAAATGGCCGAAGAACAAGGAGGATCTCGGGATTCATCGCCCGCTGCTTCTGGGGAGTTCCCCCCACTATCTCATCAACCCTTCCGCCCAGGTAGGGGCAAGAATTTGCGTGGTATGACCCCTCCTCATCCCGACATCTTACCGGAAGACGTTGAGGAAGAGCAATACAGCGAAGGGAATGAAGGGGATGGAGAAAGTCCATCTCGGGGAGAACTCGTTGTAACCTCAGCAGGAACGTCTCAGGGGCCTGCGAAGTCCAGAAAGAAAAAAGCTCGTGAAGATGCCGTTCCCCGTGATGGTCATGGGGATGATTTGATTTTTCAAGTATCCGCCAGTATCTCTCCTAAACTGGTTGTCCGATGTAAGGCTTATGCTGATGCCTTTTATGAGGAACTCGTGGATGAAGCTGATAGGGAGGAATATCCGCGACATGCACTGCAGTTGAGAGTCCCGGGCCCGAACGACCGAGCGCATGACTCGAGTCTTGGGATGTGCTTATATTGGAAGATGCCGAAATGCGGTTTCAAAGTAAGGGTTTCTAAGTTCGTTCACGAGATATTACGACATCTCGACGTGACCCCTGCACAGTTAACCGCACCCGCATGGTGTTACATCATGAGCTTTAAGTATTTGTTTGATTTCATGCCCGAGCTAGAGCCAGATTTCCCGAGTGTAGGGTTGTTCTTGCATTATTTCGCTCCCTTATATATAATAATGAGAGCCATCTCGCAATTCGGAAGCGTGGTAAAGTTGCGCTGTTTGACAAATTGTCAAAGGCGGATGATTGGAATCATGGGTGGGTATATCTCGAGAATCCCACCCAATTGCAGTGCTTCCGTGAAGTACGGAGGAAGTGGCGTCCTCTAGAAAAGAAAAGTTTGATCCCGGGTCCACCGCCATCCCTGACTTCACGCGAACTAAAAATTGTTAAAATTATTGACCGTTATTTCTCAAGTTAGTCTCTTTTTTTTTATTTGCACCGATATATCTTTGTATCGTATTTGTTTGTTTATCTCGTATTGTCATGGATAACTTGTTAACTTGTGCATATTTCTTATGTCGTAGGTCGCGGTTTTATGGCACTACCTTGGAAGGCCGCTCGTCCAATTCCTATCTTTGCCAACCCTGAAGACGGCTTCGTTAGGGATAAAGTTGCGATCCCCCCAAAACCGAGCATTTCCAAGGGTCAGAAGACTCCGAAGTTGAATCTTGCTACTACCCCGGCGGCACCCCCGAAGTCGGCTTCCAAATCCAGTGCCAAGGGCGCGAAGGGCAGTGCTTCTGGTTCCTCCCAACTCGGGGTATCGCGAAAGAGGAAGGAGACTTCTGTTGACCCTCTCTTGCGTTTAACGAGGCAAGAGAAGGGGAAAGACGCTGCAGTAGAGGAACCTGAGCCTAAGAAGCAAAAGACTCAGTCCGATATTGTATTGGTGACACCCGGGGTCACTCCAAAGGAACCTTCGCAAGCCGAGGTTGATGCTGCTCAAGCGGAGTTGGAAAAAATCATCGAAGAGGCAGCTGGTGACGTGTGGAATCCCGCAGAGGAACATAAAGCGTTCCTTGAGTCGCAGATTTCTGAGCAAGGGCGACATACCGGGTTTGTGTGGGGAACCGAGATTTCTCAGGGGTTCCTAGACAGCTTTTTAGGCTATCTTCCTGGCCAAGCCGCTGTGAACTGGGCAAAATATGAGCTTGCGTGCATCACAGGCAGGAAGGCTGATGCCGAGCGCAAGGAAGCCGAGGTAAAGGCGAAGCGTTATAAACGCAAAGCTGATAAGTACAAGGGTAAAGTCGAGGATCTTAAGTCCAAGCTCGAGGCCCAGACCAAGGAGGTGGAGGATGCGAGATCGGAAAATGTCCGACTAAAAGCCGAGATGCAGGATTTACAAAAGAAAACACTCAGACGGTTTTTAGGCAGCAAAGCCTTCGCCCAGGCTGTCCCTTATGCCTGCAAGGACATGATGACGCAAACCATTTATTGCTATCTGGGTGAACTGGCAAAGCATTACCCGTTCAAACCCGAGCATGTGGGTTTTACCGAAGTGGAATCCGAGAAACTTGTTATCAAAGATCTCTCGGATTACGGCTGGGACGAAGAGAATGATGTGCTGTTGAACCCGGATGGTACTCTGTTTAACAAGGAACTTGAACTTGAGAATCATCCTACTTCGAGGATTGTTCATCCTTGGCCCAAAGACAAATGGCCTAAGCATCTCGATCTACCCGAAAATATGGCTGAAGGGGAGAATGAAGACCTTCCTTCTGATACTCCTCCGAAGGTGAAGAAGAGGACACCGAGGTGGAGAATGTCGAAGAGGACAGTATCATTCATCAGTGCGAGGAGCAAGAGAATGAAGCGGATATAAATCTTTTTAACTCTCCGCGTGATGGAGGAGATGATGCTCCCGTGAAGCCGAATCCCCCTACTCCATGTAAGTAAAAAGTTCTATTACTACTATCACCGAGGTGTTTCATTCATGCTTAACCTAACTAGTCGTTTTTGTTTTGTTTGTAGGAAGGATGCAAGCAATGGATGCAACGTCGGTATGAGTAAGACATTTGTACCCCCGAAATGTGGGGGTTTTTAAAGTTGTTGTAATGTGTACTGTTTTTATTTGCACCCCCGAGATGTGGGGGTTATAACAGAAACTTTTGTAATACGGTATTTGATACCCCCGGGATGTGGGGGTTTAACAGAACAGTTAAATGTAACTTGTTTCTTTTAATCGCATGTTTCTTTGCCCGAAGTTGATTTCTTTTCTTTCAAATTTATCTCGGTTGCATGCTTTGATTTTCTTTGTAAACAAGCAAAATGTGCTTGATAGTATATCCTTTCCCCCTTTTTTTTTCTTTTTTTTTGACAAAAATGGTCAATGTGGGGGGACAGGTACGTCGCGCAAACGTATGCGTTACCCCGAGGGGTTTTCGATAAATGTTCTCGACATAATAAAATTCATGTTACTGGTTTAACAGTCTGATATCTCGCAAACTTATCTATATTTCGACCTTCAAATTGTACCAAACTTGTGTTTAAACTCATTAATTCAGTTGTATTTCATCGAATATCTTTAGAATGTGGTACTGCTGCAAGTTTATCTTATTTTGCAGGATTCGGGCGAAATCGAGGAGAAAATCTGGAATCAAGAAGTCTCTACACGGTCCGTGTCACATTCCACACGGGCCGTGTCAACCTCGACTCGACCACTGATCCGACCACAAGCAACTGCTGACTCGACCACTGAAATAACACAAGTTAACACGGGCCGGACAGATTTGACACGGCCCGTGTCAAGCAAATCCGGAAACAGATCCAGAAATCTGGAAAGTAGGCTATTGATGGAAGGTCGACCAATCAAGCATATAATCGGGATTTCTCTCCAGGAAAGGTCATTCTGGAACAGGAGAGCACGTTCTAGGGTTGGTCTTTGGCGGCTAAGCTTGGAGGCGAATTGGAGAAGCAAAAGACGCGAGTTTTCGATTGATCTTCTTTGCACTTTGGGTTTTGTCATGATCAACTCTATCTTTATTTGTATTTGCTGTTTTAGAACCATGAGTGAGTAATTTACTTTGTTTCTAGGGTTTTGATGTAATCGAATGTTTTGTCTTGCATGCTAGTTATTGAATCTTTGTATTGAAATTTGTGTTTGATTGATTGAGTAGTATTTTAATTGCTTAGATTGAAGTGTTTGACTTATATTGGTTTGCCACTAGATGAATGGCCACATCTAGAAGGCATTATAGCCCTTTAACGTCTCTCAACCAAACTAAGTACATGAGGTGGGATTTGTGACCCGAAAGGTGAAACCAAGTAGTAACCGAAAGGCGAAAATTACTTTCTATCGACGGATAGGAGTTACCTTTAGTATACCAATCAAGCAACTAGGTAGTAGGGACCAACACACGAAAGTTGAGGTCTAGAACCCGACGAGGGCATATATTGCAATTTCCGTACCAAGTTGATGAACCAACAAACGACAGTTGAGGTCCAGAAACATTAGGTCCGGTCAGTAGAACCCTACACAAAGGAACGATACAAAGAAACAGTAGCTGCTGCATTAACCCGAGGCTGACACGGACCGTGTAGCAAAATGACACGGCCCGTGTAAACTGATACGGCCCGTGTAGGAAATGACACGGCCCGGACAGGACAGCCAGAGGGCGAAACTGAGATGAAGTCTTAACCCTGGGAACGCTTTTATTTATCGATTAAAACCAGTTTAATCTTCTTTCTTGCACTTTATTACTACTCTTGAATCTGTAGGAATATTAAATAACCAAAATCAACCCTTTCCAACTTCTAGTTTTTAATTAACCTAAGTAGAGTCCGGATAACATTTGAACCGTCCCTGTGATCGATACCCGACGATATACTACGCGGTAGGATTGTATACTTGCAGTCTGAACCATAAGTGTATTTAAGGTTAAAAGGTACAGCTCGCTGTACTGAAACTTTGTACTATACATTTTTGGGTGTAACACAGTCGTCGTCCCTTAGGACTACATTAATTTATGTTGTGTATCTCAGGGGTATTACCCGAGACGCATTTCGTTGCCATAAAAGGCTTTCGTTCATATATCTCGGACCCAATAAATGAAACACAATCATAAATAACATAAGATATATATATTGATAAAAGCTTAGAACCATACAAAAATTTGCATCTTGGTCTAAGTAAAAACATAAAAACGACATACATTAAGTGTAGAATTTATGGAGATGGCAAGTGTTCCATGGACGAGTAAGTATGAAACCACTCGGGTCTTCTAATTCATAAGCGCCTTTACCTCGTGGGCGAATGACCTTAAAGGGACCTTCCCATTGAGGAGCAAGTTTGCTGACATGTTTGCCAGTTGCTTCCACAGTTTTGAGTACCAAATCGCCCGGCTGGAATTCCCGAGGTACCACGTGTTTGTCAAATGCACGTTTAACCCTGCGTTGATATTCCATGGTGCGGATGCGGGCCTTCTCCCGACCTTCTGTGATGAGGTCGAGTTCCGTGGCACGCGCATCGCGGTTGTCGTCAGTGGAATATGTCAAAGTACGGAGAGATGGTTCCATCATTTCAATTGGAGTGACTGCTTCCATTCCGAACACCAGAGAGTAAGGTGTTTGCTGTGTGGCTTCTCTAGGTGTAGTGCGGTAGGCCCATAGAATTCCATCAAGGATGTCGGGCCAATTCTTTCTGTTTTCGGCAACTTTCTTCTTGAGGCCATCCAGAATAGTACGGTTTGTGACTTCTGCTAAACCATTGCTAGCAGGGTGGCTGACCGAGGTAAAGTTGTTCTGAATGCCCAGGTTGGAGAGGAATGTCATGGTGCGGGCTGCATTGAACTGTGTTCCATCGTCCGATATGAGCGCATGCGGTATGCCAAAACGATAAATGATGTTCCGCCAGATGAACTTCTCTGCTGCTACGGCAGTGATAGTTGCTAACGCTTCGGCTTCGACCCATTTAGTGAAATATTCGACAGCTACGATAATCCAACGCCGCTGTCGGACAGCTTTGGGAAATGGCCCGACTATGTCTATTCCCCATAAGTCAAAAGGCCAAGCTCCCGAGATGGATATCTGATCGTATGCCGGGATGTTGCTCAACTTGCTATGGTATTGGCATCGCTCGCATTTTCGGACCAAGTTTGCCGCATCATGTTGCATGGTTGGCCAATAAAACCCGGCTCTGAGAATTTGCTTAGCAAGAGTTTTTGCTCCTTGGTGACTTCCGCAAATGCCTTCATGTACCTCGGAGAGCATTTGTGAGGCCGTCTCCTCATTGATGCATTTAAGCCAAGGTCGCACGTACCCCCTGTTTGACCCTAAAAAGTCGGGATTTAAAAATAAATAAAAGATCTAAAAGAAATGGAAAGTGGAGGTGCCCATTATAAATCAAAATGGAGAGAATGGGACATGCTCATCTAATCATGAAACTTAAAGAAAATTGCTCTCGGCTTTGATTCGAAATGAAAGAAATTGATTTGGGCTATATTCGGACCAAAGTGAAGAATGAAATAATTTGGGTTAGGCCATATAAGTTGAACAAAGAGATTAAAAGCCCAATTCAGTTGATTAAATGAATCAGGCTGATGCATGGGCCGAAATCAGATGAACTTTGAAGCCGAATGTCTCCAGCGCAAATTGACCCTTTTAATCTCCCTAAACCCGGAACATGCGAGATTTGTGCAGAGCCTAAAGCTGTCAACAGTATGGTGCATTATAGACCAAGTCTTCCGAAATTGGGTGATATGAAATTAGAAATCAAATGGCAGCGCCTAGCATATGCCTTTTTGTTTTTCTCCTGCGCACGGTTTAGAAGACCACTTCATTATTGAAGCATTGGTTCACGATACTCCATGCGCACAAAAGGTGAAAAGAAAATCTGGAGAGAACAAACAAATCACGCCAGAGCCTTTCTCCAACAGCACTGAAGGAAACAACGAAAATGGAAGGTGTGAGCTGGCTCTGCTGAAGATGCCCCATGTCTCCTCTCTAATTCAAGCATGGCCGTTGGATGCGAGCAACGCCCAGGATGAAGCCACTACAGTGATCCTGCTGCCCTAATTCATGGCTATATAAAGCCTTGCAGCTGATACATTTGGGGACACACAATAGAGAGCCGAAACCACTCAAAAATAGATAGCAAAAAGGAGACTTCTTAAGCTTCTTCTCCCTCAACTCCTCTGAAAAATCAAAAACAGAAATAGAATAGGCAAAAAACCTCAGATCTTGAAATGTAAACGCCTCAATAGGCTTAGTTTTCATGTGTAAATATGATGGATCAATGAAATGCATATTTCCTTAAGAGCTTTTTACTTTGAAATTCGTTTACTGTTGCTTTGCATCTCTTCTTTTCCTTTTTATTCTTTTCCTTTTTATTTGCTTCTCTTTTCCTTTCTTTGCTGTTGTGGAGAAGGTTTAAGTCATGATCTTGTGATGATCTTAGACTTGAAACCTATCAAATAAAAATGTTCTTCTTGGCTGTCAATGCCATTGGAGAATAATCAAATTTACCCCCTTTCTTTTTCTTCTTTTATTTCCTTTAAAACAAAAATAAGTTTGTATTCGGATTTGGAAGATAAAATGGAAATGAATAAGTGATGAGATTTGATACTTCACTGTATCTCTCAAATATATTTGATGTTTTCATTTTGTCTTGAAAAATCGGAATATAAACATACAAAAGTTCAATCTTTTATTTTCTCACTTTCCCTTTTCTTGCATTTTCTTTCCTTTTAAACATAAAAAAAATATGTACATAATAAAAATATGCTATAATCTCTTTATTTGCACTTTTCTTGCCTTTTAAATAATTTTCATGAATAATAATAATAAAAAGTATTAAAATATGAATGTTTCCTCTTTCTTTTCCTTCTCTGCCTCTTCTCCCTTTTAATTTTCGATTTTCTTTTATTTTCTTTCAAAACTCTTTAATTCTCCTTTTAAAGCAAATAAATTGAAGATTGTATGTTTGTTGAGCTGGATAGCTCCATTCATACCTAAACTATTTATTTGTTTTATTTAAGAGGATTAAAGAATGATAAAAAAAATATATAAAAGTGATGAAAGGGTAAATAAAGGTTGAGCTGGATAGCTCCCTTGTTTATTCCTATTAAATGAGGTCTATATTGCATAATTGAAAGATATTTAGCTTCCTTGTATGAAAGATCACTAATGTGTACTAGATTACACTTCATAAGAAAGCTAAATTGATCATTGTGCAAATAGTGAGAGAAAGAGGATCTAAAGTGTAAATAGACAACAATCCAATATTGTTCTATGTCATTTACACCTTTTATCCAATGAAATCTCAATGATATGCCTCTTAAAAACAATGCAAAAGTTCTCAAAAATGATTTTGACAAAAAGCAGGGACCTTTCTGCATAAAACTAAGTTCTCGACAGATTTTTGACATATTAAAATGAAATAATGATCTTTTGGAGCTTCTGATCTCTTTTTTTTCTGTTGCTGATGCAAAAACAGTGGCTTTCATGCCCATAAAATCTGTTCTGACCTCAACCAGTCAGTGCCTTATGTGTTCATACCCTTGTACCAGTCCTTGGTACACAGCCAAACCAAAGACCAGCAGTAGAATGCATGGCAATAGCTACTGGTACAATAATGCACTCCAAAATGCCAGAATTGACCCCTGTCTGCAAACTGGACAGCACAAGTCACCCAAAAATTCAACATGAAAAATAAATTGCACAGTCAAATAAAGGACATCAAAACACACAGATTGACACAAGTTTTACATTTTTCTGATTTTATTTCGATTTTATATGAATTTTCAAAGTTCAGGTTTAAAAACAGAAAAATCAGCATTTAGATGAAAGGGAGCTGCTGCTGGCAAATGGACTGTAATGATAAACTGGAAAACCAAATTGAAAAACAAACATCATGATTAGATAGAAGACTTCAAAATACACAAAATGGACATGAACTTCATATTTTTCTGATTCCATTTGAATTTATTATGAAGATTATCACTCAAAACAGAAAAATCAGCAAATTAAAAATGAGAAAATTACTCTCAATACCCCTCCTCTGAAATCAAAATCATAAAAATACAAATAAATCTCCTGAAATGGTGAAAATCGACACAAATGTTATTCACACATCTCTCTATGATCTTGTGAAAGAAAATTCATAACTTATACACAGAATTCATAAGAAAAAAAATGGAAAAGGATCTGACAGCATGAACCTCTATACTGTTTCTACCTTAAAAATGCGATTTTAGTCAAGTTGATGCCCATATTATGCTTAGGTCACCTCAAAATAACTGAAACTAAGTCTTCTATACGCTTGAATTGATTCCAAGACCCCTGTACCAGCTATAGGTACCAATCGGTACTGGATCCGAAAGGTGAAGACCCATTTCATGACCAAAATCAAATTAAATGTGCAATTGATGTCTCTGATCACTTTCATGTATTCCTACGATGTCAAATGATCGAATTACTGAAGAAAATCACAAGAAAATCGAAGGAAATGGTCTCAGTGGCCTATCGGTACCGATAATTGTTCCTCACCTCAGGCCATCGTCTCCGGCGATCTCCAGCCGCCGACAATAGTAGCAATGAATTCCTGGTGATGAGACGATCACAACCCTGCCCTTGTTCGGCGCCACCGTGGCCGTGATCGGCCAGGCCCAGTTCATCGTGGATGAACCCTAGCTTGTCAGCTGTTTAGCACGAGTTTTAAGGCACATGCACGGATCTTAAAGCAAAGGAGTGATCTAAAAACCCAAATTCAAACTGGAGTTCAAACGGTTACTGCATGATAGGGCCCACCTGTCGGTCAACTCAAAGCTAAAACTTGGAGTTACTTGATCGAATCTTAAAGCTACATCCAAAGACCCGAGGCGCAGCACATATCTCAAAGTTTCATAACCAAACCTCAAAGCCCAAATCACATATCTCTAAGCCCAAATTACATATCTCCAAGCCCAATACACGAATCTCAGAGCCCAGATATAAATAAAATGATTAAAACAAAACCCCTTTATAAATAAACCCTTCTGATAAAATTTAATTCACAGCGCAGTCCTTGCAAAATTGCAACAAGGTCCTTAACAGCTTAAAATCATTTCAAACAAGCCCCTAAAGAACCAAGTTTCACATAAAACCCTACATAAAGCCCAAATTAAAATTCACGCCCTTCCAGCTTTATAAATAAGCCCCTGGGGAAAACATAAATATTTACAAATAGGTCCTTTTCAATCCTTTTCAAGCATAACTTTTTCATTTTAAGTCCGAATCGACTCAAACCACCTCCAAACGAACCCAAATCAAATTCTTCATCTTTCTAAATCAAAATTGAATATGTCCAAGCATCAGCCAAGCCCTGGAATGACCAAAATACCCTTTCTTTAAAATTGAATGATTTTATAAAATATAAATGATCAGTAAATATGAACATGTTATAAATTAAATATAAACAAGTGATGTACATACACTTCTCAAATATCCAAGTTCCTATTTCAAAAGGGCAATAAACATTATTTTAATGTAAAATCACACACACGCATATATCCAAACATATAGAAAGCCAAATCAAAACCAAAAGTCAATACATGAGTCCCCGTTTTAGCCCCCTTTATTCAATTCTCTTAAATAGGCACAAATCCTGGAATGGACGAGGTGTTCAGTATGGCTTGGAAGGGTCATCTGATGTAATTAACAGCGGGGGCTTGCGCCCGCTGGGAGTTAAACGTCCCCACAATCAATAAACTCTCTCGATAGACTGATTATGAACTGTAGGTCTGTCGAGGGTGAACCGAAGGAATTGTAGAAAGAAAATAAATGTTTCAAGTTCGATGTTCTCTCCATGTCTTGAAAACCGAGAGCATTGAATCATGAGGCATTTAAATACATATGCACACACCTTCCAAACCGCTGTGCAACTTTCTGCGCCCTACACACGTATCCCCGTTTGTAAAGGTGATTGTTGAATATAGAGTACATCGGTGCGATCCTTTTCAAACGTCGGGCTTCCAACTGATCGGTGGGGAGAACCCCGGTGTTAAGGAAATTCCACATCGGGGTGAACCAGGATTCACCGGGTTCACCGATGGCGAGTACGGCTACGGTCTCAAGGTTGATGCTGGATTCTGGAACATCCATAACAATCACGGGCCGATCTTTGTCAAGGTTGCCCGCGGCGCCAAGTTTGGACAAAGCATCAGCTTGGCAGTTCTTGTTGCGCGAGACATGTTGGATATCAACCTCGTCGAAATGGCTCTTGAGCAGGTGGAACTGCTGTCGGTACTTGCGCAACTTCTCGTCCATGACTCGGCATTCATCATTTATCTGCTTGACCGCTAACTCGGAGTCACTGCGAAGATGAACCTCGCGGGCGCCCAATTCTTTAGCTAGCTTAAGGCCTGCTATCATGGCTTCATACTCTGCGGTGTTGTTTGTTACCGGGAATTGAAAATGGAGAGCATAATTCAGGGTTTCCCCGTGTGGACCAGTGAGGGATACCCCGGCTCCAGCCCCTTGTAATGAAGAGGCGCCATCAACATGGATTGTCCAACGTCCCTCAGACTCGGGAGGAACTCCGGAATACTCGACAATGAAGTCGGCGAATATCTGGGATTTCAGAGCATTTTGGGGGTGGAAAGAAATATCGAACTAGGATAATTCGAGCGCCCAAGCTAGTAATCGCCCGGATGAGTCGAAATTCGCGAACGCCTTCTTGAGTGGGATCCCGGTGTAAACCTTTATGGAGTGCGACTGAAAGTAAGGTCTCAATTTTCGTGCGGCTATGACGAGAGCATATGCCGCCTTTTCAATCTGGGAATACCTGGTTTCTGCATCCCGAAGTACATGTGAGACGAAATAAATGGGTTTCTGATCTCGTCCCTCTTCCCAAACAAGGGCGGCACTTACTGCATGACTCGTTGTTGCCAAATACAGTACCAAGACATCGCCCGCGGTCGGTCTGCTGAGACATGGTGGATTGGAGAGATAGGCTTTGATCTTTTCAAAGGCCATGGCACATTCATCTGTCCATTCAAATTTGGCTGACTTGCGCATGGCTTTGAAGAAGGGGAAACAGACGTCCCCGGATCTCGCGATAAACCTGTTGAGGGCGGCCAACTTGCCTGTGAGGGATTGTAACTCTTTGAGGTTCCGCGGTGGTTTCATATCGAGGATGGCTTGCGATTTTGAAGGATGGATCTCAATGCCTCGCATAGAAACCATGAAACCAAGGAATTTACCACCAGTTAAACCGAAAAAACTCTTCTTCGGGTTGAGTTTCATGCTGGCTGAATTCAGTGTCGCGAAGGTTTCTCGAAGATCTCGGACATGGTCGAGGTCGGACATGCTCTTGACAAGCAAGTCATCTACATATGCCTCTACATTTCGTCCGATCTGGTCATGGAATACAGTGTTGACCATGCGCTGGAACGTGGCTCCAGCATTACGCAACCCGAAAGGCATGACCCGATAGCAATATAGCCCCGAGTTGGTGGTGAAGGCGGTCTTCTCTTCGTCATCTTGGCTCATCCGGATTTGATTGTACCCGGAGAACGCATCCATGAAACTGAGGTAGGCATGTCCCGAAGTAGAGTCGACCAGTTGGTCAATTTTGGGCAATGGGAATGGATCCATAGGGCATGCCTTGTTAAGGTCAGTATAGTCAATACACATACGCCAGTCGCCATTGGACTTCTTGACAAGCACGGGATTGGCTGTCCATTCAGGACACTCGACATTCCTGATAAAACCAGCATCGAGTAGTTTCTATACTTCGCGTTTCATGGCCTGCTGCCGTTCTTCCCCCGTGTTACGTTTCCGTTGCCTAACTGGTTTTGAGCCCGGCTTAATATGCAGGCGGTGCTCCGCTATTGATCTCGGAATGCCTGGCATGTCAGCTGCAGTCCAGGCAAAAACGGATTGGTTTTCTCGGAGGAACTTGATTAGCTCTTCTTTTGCTTGTCCCTGGACTGCCTTTCCGATGTTGAGTGTCTTGCCACCACCCAAATCGAGTTGTTCAACTTCGTCTACCGGCTCAAGGGAAGCTTTGACCTCAGCTTTATCAACTGGATCTAGCGCAAGGTTGGTGTTTGGAGGTAAATAATCGGTACTTGAGCGCAACCGCTGTTGGTTGGTTTTTGCATCCGACTGCTCGACCTGTTGGACAGAACCTCCTTGACCTTGAATGGATGTCATGTAGCATTCACGCGCCACCTGTTGTTGGCCACTTTCTTCCCCAATCCCGTTATCTGTGTGAAACTTGATTTTAAGATGAGAAGGGGAGATGATGGCACTGATTTTGTTCAAGGTCCCTCTTCCCAGGATCTCGTTGTATGCAGAGGGAGCGTTAACGATGAGGAAGTCCACCATGACTTCCACCGTACGAGGGGACGTACCAAATGTCACTTTGAGTGGCATCATTCCCCGAGGTCGAAGGGCATCTCCCGTAAAGCCTATCAAAGGTGAGATATGTTGTTGGAGGGCACGAGTGTCGAGGCCCATTTGCGTGAAGGCCGACAAATACAGGATGTCTGCTGAGCTTCCCGTATCAACTAACACCCTCTTAACCCGGTGCGTGTTAATCTTGAGGTTCAGCACCACGGGATCATCGTGCGGGCTAGAAATCTCACCTAGGTCCTTCTCGGAAAAAGATATTGCTTCTTCAGGTCGGGGTCATTTTTTGTCAGTCGCGGTTTCAACCTGTAGAACGGTAGGGTACGGTTTTCGATTGTCGCGAGGTAAGATTTTTTGAACGGCCCCGTGATGGCCACCACTGATCACATTGATGACAGGACTGTTCTGCCGCTCTTGGCGTCTAGTCTCGGGACCATCCCGGGTGTGAGGACCGGCCTCACCAACTCGGGGTCCCGTATAGTCCTGCCTGTAAGGAATAGGTTTCTTAAAAACCTTACCTTTACCGTTGTACTTCCTGGAGAACTTTCTGAAGAAATCGGGGTTGATGAACTCGACCAGCTTACCCTCTCGGGCTAGTCTCTCCAGGATGTCTTTGAGTTGAAGGCAATCCGCAGTGGAGTGCCCATTGAATCCGTGGTACTCACACTTCTGGGAGTTATCTTGTACCATAAAAATGCCTTCAGGCAATGGCGGAGGAAGGTCGAACATTTCCTCTATGATGTTGTACATCTCGTGTCGCTTCTTGGTGAGAGGTGCATATCTCACGAAGTGTTGGCGGTATCCCTCGGTGCCAGTTTTGTGTTCTTGCTCGGTCGGTCGGTCGGGTTGGTTTCTTCGAGGTTCTCTTTGGTTGCAAAATCTGTCCTGAGCTGGCTGTTTGTTAGTTTGGTGACGGGGAGATCGAGATCTAGGCCTCGTGGGGCTCCCATTGTCATCCTCGGTACGGATGTAACCCTCCGCAAAGGTTACAAACTCCCTCAAAGTGGTCATTTTCTTCGTGTGGGCCTCGTAACGCAAGGTTCCTGGTCCTCCTTTGTGGAGTCCTTTCTTGATGGCGGCTAAGGCGAATTCTTCATTAAGGTTCTGAATTCGCTGAGATGCCTGTATGAAACGGTTAACAAACACACCTGTTCTTTCGTGCTGCCCCTGGACAATATCTAGGAGCATTTCGCACGTTGCTTGCAGCGGTTTGATAATCGTGTACCTCTCCAAGAACAGTTTCGCGAAGTCCTCGAATTTGTTGATGGACCTCCGAGGTAGTGTCATGTACCAGTCTCATGCTTCTCCAGTTAAGCAAGTGGTGAAGACACAGCACATGATGGCATCGGTGGCTCCAAGGAGGCGGAGTCGCTCAAGGAACCCATACACAAAGTTGTGCGGATCCTGTGTGTCGCCGCTACCCCAAAAGCTTGGAAGGGTTGTCGGATACTTGAAATCCGTCATTGACTGGCGGTAGATGTCTCTGGACAGGGGGCCATCCTCGATTCCCATAGGCCGAGAGTAGGTGCCTGTCTTCTGGGATTCGAGTTCGGCTAGTTTGGCCGTAAGTCTGGTTTGGATCAGCTCTTCAACTTGAGCCATGTTGATACCTCGGGTTGGGGTAGGTGATCGCCGGCTCCTTCGTCGGTCATCGCGGCGAGTTCTATCCCGACCTCGGGGTGGGCTTCGTTCGCGTTCTCTACGAGATTGTTCTCTGCGGGATGGTCTGGGCCCTCTGCCGTGATTAGCTGATTCTTGCTCGTCGTTGTGGTGAACTTCGGGACCTCTGGGGTGTGGCAGTCTTTCGGGATCAGGTTCCCTATTCTCGTCCTGCCCTTCCGGCCATCTTCCTTCATCGGGGTGTACCCCTGTTGGCAGAACATTCTGGCCTCTGCGTTCGGACTGGACCTGTTGTTCTGATGGGGTAGGTGTATCTGTCTGGTTACCAGTTCGGACCTGTACAAATTCTCTGTCCAGATTTCTTGGCGAAACATTTGCCGGTCGGCTGTGGACACGATTTGCGGACAAAGGTCGTGGTATAGGTGCAGTGGGCGGTACGGTCTGGTGTACAGGTCGCGGTGGTACTTGCTGAGAACACGGTATTGGACCTGTCATGGGATACATCCCGTGAGCGCCTCCCGGGCCCCATTGCCCAGGTGGTGTGACATAGGGATACTGGGGACCTGTTGAAGTGTAAGGTGTGTAAGCGGTCGCGCCGTAGTGATACAGCGGCGTTTGCTGAGGGTAATATGGTATGTAAGGTATCTGGTAGGTACCAGTTACCGGGTTGTGCTCGACGTAGAGCGGTCTAGTTGTGTTCCCTTCGGTGAACGATGTCGGGGCCTGTGTGGCGAGACTGTGCAGGTTGGGGACCATGGGGTCGTATCATCGAGCTGCTTGGCCTCGCCCCAAGAGGCTGACTGTGGGAGGGGTTTCCTGTAGGCGGGGTTACCAAAGGAGGTGGTGTGATCGCTACTCCTGGCGGGATCGTTACCCCTGGTGGAAGCGGGATTGATGTGTTTGGATGAGCCATCTAATTCTGTGTTCGAGCTAGGCGTGGCCCCACGGTGGTTGATACGTCCTATCTCGGGAGATGAGGCCGTATGGAAGTTTGGGCTGAGCTGGATTCGTCCTGCCAAGGAATGGCAGGCCGAGGTGTAGATCGAGTTAGGAACTCGGGGTGGTTTATGAGAGATTCGGACTCTGACCTGTATGATCTCTCTCTTAGTTTAAAATTACGTCCCCTGTTTCCTGGGGCTTATTGCCTTATATAGTCCAGCCATAACTGCCATCTCGGGCGTTTATGGAGAACGTGGGCAGTTATGTCAGCCGTTACTGGGACGTGGGCATTAAGCTAGCAGTTACTGGGACATCGGCATTAAGCTAGCCGTTTCCCCGGCTATCCCGTATGTCGGTTGGCATGGGCCTATTTTAGGGCTCTGGAAGGGGGCCGGCATATTGGGCCCCGGCTTAACGAGCTCTTGGGCTTTTTCATATGACGTCGGGTTGGCCTTGTAAAGGTCCGAATCCCAGTCTTTCATGGCCCGGTTTGGAACAAGTAAAAGGGCCTGTGGAACATGGCCCTATCACCTTGTTTGACCAGTCCTGTATTTTTATCGATGCTCGGACTTGTCAGAAATTGGTATTTTGAGCCGGGATTTGTGTAACATATCCCGATAAGCAATAGTTTCATAAAATTGTACGACTCTTCCCAACTCCCAAATTGCCGGGCTACTGCAATCTCACGACCTCTCCAAAGTTTGTTGTACTTCGGGGTTATACTGCCAAACCTAACCCTCACGCAGTGTGCCACACTCCGGAGGCTCATAGTGGGGTCTTCCTTAATGCTGCTCTCGATGATATCTGCGATAATTGATGCCGTGAGTTGTGCATGGTCCATCCTGGTGTACTCAGATTTGCATGTGTGAGGCGTGTCTTGCTCAGTTATCATCCATGTATCTCCAGCATTTGTTGCTCTTGCCTTCAGTTTGAAACGACAACCCGGAGTGCTGCATCTAATTTCTAGTCGGGATGTGTCACTTCTCTTCGTATATATCTCCTTGTTCTTGTCAACATGGTACTCTCTGATCTTTTTCGTCAGTTGCTTTTTACTTACGAAGTATTGGCCTTTTGCGAGCTCACTCTTGTATTCAACCCGACAACCATAGTAAGAAACATCTGCTTCTCGAAAAGCAGATGTGTCATTGAAGTTTACAAAAGGGTGAGTCTCAGAACGGCCACTTAACGGCATATTCTCTCTATTTTGCCTCACAGTGGGCTGTGGGTATTCTTCTTCATCTTCTTCATCTTCTTCATCTCCTTCATCATTAATGTCACAGTCTCCTTCCCCCAATTCATCCCCAGTTTGCAGATTCTCCTCCGGTACCTCGTTTATAAATTCAAATTCCGACTCGTTTGGATCTTCCTGTACTGGTGGCGGTCTGGGGTGAGGATTTGGTTCAGGCCCAGGTAAGGATGAAGGACCTTCATACATGGATATAGGTGGGATAAAAGGTGGAGATTGTACTCGTGGTGGGACAAAAGGTGGAGATTGGGGTGAATTATTGTATATTTCTGGTTCCGGTTCTGGTACAGGCATTACGATAAAAGGAGTGTGTGGTTCATTATCTTCTTGATAATTTTGTCCAACCGAATTTTGGCCTGAACTTCCGGCCCCTGACTCTTCGCGAATTCTGCGTGCAAAAACTTCCAATAATGATTCGCCAGACCTCAAAACCTGCGCTATTAGACCTCTCAATGCCCCGTTATCTCCCAATGTGATTTTGACATACTTTCCTGCGTGGACCATTCGGGCCTGAATTTGTAATTGGCAACGATTCCTATTGTAGCCGCTCGCTTCATAAATAAGCGATTGCAACTGCTCAAATGAGAAATTTTCATCAACCCAATACGTATTTGCTGCAGGTTTGGAGTAACGTACTCCATACTGGTCAGTTATGAACTTTCCTCCAAAATGTATTGAAATTGCAATAGACATGGCCAATAAACTACATTCATAAATGACAAATATTTGGTCAGTTTACTGATTTCAATTGTGAACAGTTGTGAATAGTCGTATATGAACAGTAATTAACAGTAAATACGTATGTGAACAGTAATTAACAGTAGTGAACAGTAATTAACAGTAAATACGTATATAAACAGTAATTAACAGTAAATACGTATATAAACAGTAATTAACAGTAAATACGTATGTAAAAAAAATTACTTGATTTGACAGACTTCTCCGTCTCCTCCTCCTCGTTCCTTCAAAGCTCCTCTCCTCCCTCTCCCTCTCCCTCTTCTTCTTCCTCCTTCTCTTCTTCCTCTCTTTCTTTTTTCTCTCTTCTACGGAGCCTCTCCCCCGTAGTTATAAGTTTTCAAAAAAAAAAAAAGAGATTCAAGCCGCATATAATATTTGCGGTTTGAATTAACAATTCAAACCGCAAATAATATTTGCGGCTTGAATTAACAATTCAAACCGCAAATATTATTTGCGGTTTGAATTAATAATTCAAGCGGCAAATATTCTTTGCGGTTTGGGTAGAAATAAAATTCTTTTAAAAACGTGGTTATTTATATTAAAATATATTTTTTTTGGGTAAAAATAAAAATCACGGCTAAAAAAGAGAGCATATATAATTGCAAATTTTTTTTCAATACATGTCATAATTAAGAAGTTTTCACATAAATTGATCAATTTCAAAATTTAATTGACAAATCAATACATATACAAATTCAAGCGAATTTCTAACCTACCTGCTACCTTATGTTCAGATTTTCTTTATAATCGCAATTTAAAAAAAAATTGGTACATTAAATAAGTAACAAAGAGCAGCGAGTAGTTAAAAAAATTAATACATGCACAATTTAGAAAAAATAAAAATCTTGTACAAATTCTAGTTGATAAATTGGTACATCAACTAACTAACATTTTAGAAAAGAATTGGTACACTTTCTAAAAATTGGTTAAGTTTGAAGGCAATACCAATGAGCATCACGTCACATGTGTCGATCACATAACGTGACTGTCCTCCACCATTTTAGTGATGTCACGTCACGTCATATCACATGACACGTTACGTGACCAATTTTTTTTCAAAATTACATCTTAATATAATTTATTTTGTAACAGTTTCTTATTTATTTTGTACATTTTGCTATTATTTTCTCTGAACTAACTTAAATTTCAAAACAATAATCAAACACAATCAATCACGTCACGCGAATAGTGGCGTCACGTGTTGTCACAGTGACCACACATGATGTGACTGTGATCCATCATTTTAGTCACGTCACTTCACGTCATGTCACGTAGAAATAAAATTTTGACACGTGTCGTGACGTGACATGACGTGACCAAGTCACAGCGTGTTAATTATGTCACGTTATGTTTTTCCTTCTCTAGGTACGACAGTCAACGACACAGTGGCGAAAAAAAGAGTTTCTCTTTCACAATCTCCTCCGTGTTTTTGAATTGGACTGATCAGGGATAGGCAAATCTAATATGTCCGTCAGTAATAACAATAGTCATTTTTAATTCTCGAGGTTAAAATAGGTTATTGTAGATTTGTCACAACCCCTTTTGATTTCTCTATATAGAATGATAGAATGTTAATAACTAAAAGAGGAATCCACTTACAATCTTTTTTGGTGACACCGGATTACATTTTATATTTTCAAAGTTTTTAGATTCCAAATAGTCGATCGAAACCGTTCAACATGATAGATATATTAAAATGTGATTGCAGATCAGATTTTATATTTTTTTGAATTTGTTTACTATTTATTAAGTATTTTACAAAATCATTGTTTTCATACCATTGAATTTTTGTACCCATCTTAATAAATAGTAAAAAAATTCAAAAAAATGTAAAATTTGATTTACAAGCACATTTTAATATATCCATCATATTGAACGGTTTGGATCGACTGTTTAAATTTTGAAAATGTAGAGTGTTATCCGGTATCACTAAAAAAATGTAAGTGCGTGGATCCCTCCTCTAACTAAAATGCCTATATATTTTAGTCTTATCATACGTCTGTTAACCCTTGGCAGTGAATGGAGAGAGGAAATAAGGAGGCATTTACTAACAAATTTCGTAGTATTATCCAATCTTATTTTTCAATTAATTTAACACTACAATGAATATGTAGGAATTAAGTAATGGAATCAAGAGAGAGTTCTAACAATATTATAGGAGAACCGAGTTGACTCGGCCGATTCAGGTTGAGATCAGCGAACTGAGTAATTGGCGATAAGCGATTCTTCCCACTAATCTAAACCGATTCTTTATTTTTAGCGATTTTTGGAAGAAAAGGAATGTGACTATCGGATAAGAGTTTGGGATTATCATGGAGTTGGTTTCATTAGGGTTCATTTAGACGGGATTGAAAGCGGGGTTAGCGAGGTTTTCAAAAAAAATTTGAGCAAGAAACGGAAGTCAAGCTCCTATTTAATTAACCGCAATTGGTTACAAATGTTTAAAGGTACCGAGAGATAGCTCTTCAATGAATTTACAAGTGATGATGGAAAGAAGAAGATAAAGTGAAGCAAGAAACAGTAAAACAAAAAAGAAAAAACAGGAAAAAACACAGGGCTCTATGCTGGTAAAAACCCTGTTCATCTACAGTTACCGAGTTTACTGATTTTTTATGATGCGTTTAAATTTGAAATAGGCACTAGCGAGGTTAGCGTTTGCACTGGATTGATAAGTATCTTATATATACACACGCAGATTTAAAACCAAACTTTTAATATAGGGTGCAAATAAAGAGAAACAACAGAAATTAAGAACAGAAATGAAGGATAAAAGAATACCTTTGCAATCAACAGTGACAGCTAGGGGTGTACAAAAATACTGTCGACCCACCCGACCCGTCTGACCCGACCCGTCCGACCCGACCCGTATTTTACCGGGTTGAGATGTTACTGGGTCGGGTACGGGTTGGATTTTGACAGACCCGTTACTCTGGGTCGGGTCATGGATTTGCTCTTAATAACCCGTTTATACCCGGACCCGGCCTCAAATCTACATTTTTACATTTTTACAGAACTTCTCTTTCTATTTACTCATCCCCTCACGTTAAAAGCACTCTTTATTTCTACCCAATCTGAGGTCGTCTCCTCGACGCCTCGATCTCCTTCCCTTGCGACTCCTCGATCTCCTTCGCTCGCGACGCCTTGGTCTCCTTTACGCGCAGCGCACGCTCTCTGTCCCATGACGCCTGGGAAAATGGTTCGAATCCGCCTTCGATCTGCCTCAAACCCGAGACTGACAACCACAAATCGATTGCAAATCCTCCACTATAAATACCGTTGCGCTTATAGAATCCTCTCCGCTCTCTCAATTCAGTCCCTATTCTATGAATTTTACAGCTTAGAAAATTTTCATTTCAATCTTTTTGATGGAGACGGCAGAGAGACCACCACAAAATACACAGTCAAAGGTATCTTTCAATTTTTTTTTTTTTTTTTTTTGTCTTTCTTGCGTTGAGGTTACTAAGAGGCTCTACTAATACTAATAAATTTTAAGAGGCTCTACTAATACTAATAAATTAACATAGTTTTAATATACATATATACCTCTTACCTGTCATCTCTAAGGTGCTGTTCGGCAACACCTCTTTATCCGCTGTTGGATTTATTAAATAGTACGCCCGTTATGGGAAACCCGAATCCAAAACCCGACCCGTTATGAAGAGGTGTCGACCCGTTATGAAAAGGTGCATTGGTTTTTATATAAACCATATCCTTCTCTCTATCAAAAACGTGAGTGAATGTGACAGCCAAGAAATAGAGAAAAGATAGAGAGCACCAAGAAACACTCTGTTAGTGCTTGAAGGTTTTAGGTCGTGGAAAACGCAAGGCTTCCGGCTTCGGCTTGTAATTTCTTGCAGAACCGTGATACTGCTACGCTCGCAAGATTCCGCTTCCGCACGAATATTAACGGAGTAATTTGTAAGTTATATCCGTTAATTAACTTTGGTATCAGAGCCCAATAATGGCATGTATTCTGGTTTTAATACTAACGAAATTTTTCCAAATTTTTTTTTTGCTTAAATTTAATATTTTCGAAAAAAAGAAGAATCTGTTTATACATGAGAATAAATTTTTGAAAAACTAATTTCTTGTATTCTTGTATTTTAATACATACTACGGAATTATTTTCAAAAAAATTAAATTCATGAATCAGAAATGTTTAATTCGAAACAAAGAATTTGGAAGCAATTTGTTTTTTAATTGTATAGAAATTTCCAAATTTAATTTGGAAAATTTATTTTGTTATTGTAAATCTGATAAACCTAAATACGAATTTTTTTATTAGATTTAATTTAATTAAGTTTACAATTCACTGTTTTGAAGATTTTTTAAATGCATCTTTTGGAGATGCGAAACAAATCTTCAAATACATTTTTGGAGATGCGAAACAGTGAAAGCAGAAGTATTTTTGGGGAGATTTCTTACCCATCATCTTTAATTCTTTTGGATCTTGTACAATTGGGTTGGACAGTTTTTTTGGTCCAAATGAATGACAACCGTCCGATTAACCATTTTTTGTACAGAATTTTTGGAACTTGCCGAATTTTGTTTTTTTCCAAATGGACGGTTGGACAGTTGTGGACAGTTTCTATACTTCCAGATTGTACGAAATCCATTTTTACTTTCTAAAGTTAGATAATGGATGGATCCATTTTAGTGGGAAATGGAGAGATCACACTCAAATTTTTTCTCCCCAACTCAAATTTATTTTTGTAGCCCGTGGGGTTTGAACCCATGTCATGGGGAATAAGAGACAAAACTATTTCCACTATACCACAATGAATTTGATACTATTATATTGATTCTATATATTATATACACTATAAAACAGTATAATTTCCAGTACAAATTTTTAATCCAAATTTTTTTTGGTACGAATTTCCATTATATTTTATTTGCTACTTTATTTGCAGTATACTTTATTTGCTACTGTATTAATTCAGTACCGAAATTTTTTTTTGTTAAATTTTTTTTTGTTTTGTTAAAATTATACATTTAATGTATAATTTTAAGTGGGAGTTTTGCATAGTGAAATAATTACTGATAATAAAATTTATGGGATTAAAAGATGATTGTGAAACTTAGTGATCTTTCGATTTTAATCTATAGGTATTATTATTATTAAATTATTTCACAGTTGTTGCAAAACTGGAAGTGTTATGCTAGGTATTAAATAATTTCTATTAAGCCATCAGAATTGTGATATGTCCTAACTTAGTTTAATTGTAATTTCTTAGTGAAATGGCATCTGCATCTAGGAATATTGTGGCAGAACTGAATAAGGGTGAAAAACTGAATGGCGATAATTATGAGATTTGGGCCATGAAAATTCAGTATGTCCTGGAAGAACAAGAGGTTCTTACGGTCCTGGATCATATCCTAACCGAACCAGAAAAAGGTAAAACTGAAAAGCACATTACTGACAGTGTTGCATATGAGTCCTGGAAAAAGAAGAACTCCATTGCTCGCATTACATTGCTGAGCAGTATGGACAATGATGTGATGCGTGAGTTTAGGCAATATGAGATTGCCAAAAAGATGTGGCTTGCTTTAAAGCAGAAGTTCGGTGGAACTTCTGTTACAAAACTGAGACAACTCACCATCAAGTTTGACACTTACAAGAAGCGTCCTAATCATAGCATGCGGCAACATCTCAGGGAGATGTCAAATATGATTAGTGAGTTGAAGGACGCTGGCCATGTTTTGACTGATGAACAACAACTTCAAGCAGTGATTCGTTCACTTCCTCATACATGGGAACACATGAAGGTGAATCTGTCCCACAACGAGAGTATTACAACTCTCAACGATGCAGCAAGGCATCTGGAACTTGAGGAAGATCGTATTGAGGCATCAAAGCCTCAAGAAAATGAAACTGCTGTGCATTTGGCTGGTTCAAGCTCCCATGGAGGGAAAGGCCAGAAGCGTAAGTCAAATTATGGTCACAAGAGCAAGGGCAAACAAGAGAAAAAACATAAAGGGCAGGATCGTGGCAAGGGAGCCCCGCAAGGTACAAATTTTAAGAAGCATAATAAAGCCAAGATCAAGTGTTTCAATTGTGGCAATAAGGGTCACTATGCTCGTGAATGCAAAGAGCCCCGCAAGGTACAAATTACAGAAACACTTTCAAATTTTTCATATGTTTCCAGTTCTGTTTTTATTGCTGATTCTCATCCTTTGTGGACTGTAGACTCAGGGGCAACAGACCATGTAGCCAAAGATCGTGACTTGTTTGTGGATTTTCGTCGAATTCCGCAAGGTTCAAAATGGCTTTATGTAGGAAACAACTCTCGTGTACCAGTCAAGGGTATAGGCACATGCAAGTTGGATATGCGTGATGGTCGAACCCTCCTCTTACATGATGTTCTCTTTGCACCTGACATTCGACGAAATCTTGTATCTGTAGTTGTTCTTCTTAGATTTGGATTTACTTTGAACATGTGTGGCTAGTATTAAGTTGTATCTGGATGATGTGTGTTATGGTTATGGATATGTATCGAATGGTTTTTCTGGATGTTATTAATATAATGACTTCTTCTAATATCCATTTTTCTTTAATTACATCATATGCTGATGAAAATGTTGATGTGAATGTATGGCATATGAGATTAGGCCATATTGGACAACAACGAATGGATAGATTAGCCAAGGAAGACATGTTAGGCCAGATTGAAAGGGTTAGTCTACCAACATGTGAAAATTGTTTAAAAGGAAAAATGGCAAGAAAACCATTTAGAACAGGAACCAGATCTGAATTTCCATTGCAATTAATTCATTCTGACATTTGTGGACCAATGAATGTGAGGGCACGACATGGAGGTAGATACTTTATCACCTTCATTGACGATTATACGCGATACGGTCACGTCTATTTGATCTCTCATAAATCTGAAGCTCTTGCATGTTTCAAGAGATTTATAACCTTGGTTGAAAATCAATTAGACAGAAAGGTTAAGGCCTTACGAACGGATCGCGGTCGCGAATATTTGTCTGATGAGTTCAAACAAATGTGCGAAGAAAAAGGAATACTTAGGCAACTAACCATACCATATACTCCACAGCAAAACGGAGTGGCTGAAAGGAGAAATCGGACTCTTTTGGAAATGGTTAGGTCAATGATGGCTCAAGCAAATCTGCCAATCAATTTTTGGGGTGATGCATTATTGACTGCTGCCTATATTCTAAATCGAGTACCCTCTAAATCTGTTTCTTCAACTCCTTACGAACTTTGGAATAATAGAAAACCAGATCTTAGTAATCTGAGACCTTGGGGATGCACAGCCTTTGTTCATGATTCGTCTCATCAACATGGTAAATTGGGTCCACGAGGTAAAAAGAGTATATTTATACGATACTCTGAACATTCCAAAGGTTATGTGTTCATTGGTGAACAATCGAGTGGGAGTGTAACAGAATTTGAGTCCCGAGATGTCATTTTCTTGGAAAATGAATTTCCAAGAAAAGGTGAGATAGGTCAGGAATTTTCTCTATATGAAGATGAGGAGCAAGATGATTTGATTGTTGCAAATCGTTTGGTGCATATTCCTGAACCTCCAACAGTATCTCATCCAAGTGAGAGCAAGTCAGTAGATGATGCTGAGCCAAGTTCAGCACAATCACAAATTAGGAATAGCAATCGTGCTAGAGTTCCTAAACGTCATTTTCCAATCGAAAATGAATCTTACATGATTGTCATGCAAGATGAAGAAGAGCCAAGAAATATTCGAGAGGCTCTCACTTGTCCTGCTAAAGAGAAATGGTTGAAAGCAATGGAAGAAGAAATGGAGTCAATGAGATCAAATAATGTTTGGAAATTAGTTGATCTCCCTGAAGGACGCAAGGCAATTGGAAACAAATGGGTTCTCAAGATTAAACGTCTAGCTGACGGCTCGATTGAGAGGTATAAGGCACGTCTTGTTGCTAAGGGGTATACACAACAAGAGGGAATAGACTATGAAGAGACTTTCTCTCTTGTTGTAAGATTTACTTCTATACGATTGCTAGCTATTGTTGCCAGTTTAGATTTGGAATTGCATCAAATGGATGTTAAAACTGCATTTCTAAATGGCAATCTAGAAGAAGAGATATATATGGAACAACCTATCAGTTTTGTTGCTGAAGGTCAAGAGCACAAAGTGTGCAAATTGTTGAGATCTATTTATGGTCTCAAACAATCTTCCAGACAGTGGTACATTCGGTTTCATCAAGCAATCATATCATTTGATTTCGAAATGATTGATGAAGACCATTGTGTGTATGTCAAAAGATCCAAAGAAAAATTTGTGATTCTATCGCTTTATGTGGATGACATACTGTTGGCTAGTAACAATAAAGAGTATGTGAAAATCATTAAAGAATGGTTATCCTCCAATTTTGATATGAAGGATATGGGTGAAGCAGCATACATTCTTGGAGTGAAGATTGAAAGAGATCGTTCCAAGAAGATGTTAGCTCTATCGCAAGAGCATTACATCAAGAAAGTACTTGAAAAGTTCCATATGCAAGACTGTAAACCCATTGATACTCCGATAGCAAAAGGCGAAGGTCTTAGTTTAAGAATGTGTCCAAAGACTCCAGATGAAAAAGCACAAATGGAAAAAGTTTCTTACTCAAGTGCTGTTGGCAGCCTCATGTATGCTATGATGTGTACTAAGCCGGATATCAGTTTCGCCGTTGGGATGGTGAGTAGATATCAAGCCAATCCAGGACAGTCCCATTGGAAAGCAGTAAAAGAATACTTAGATATCTGAAAGGCACTGCAGATTATTCATTGTGTTTTCAAGGAAAAAATCTGCAACTCATGGGTTACGCAGATGCTGATTGGGGAGGAGATTTAGATGAAAGAAAATCTACCTCAGGCTATGTTTTCTTACTTAGTAATGGAGCTATCTCTTGGAGTAGTAAGAAACAGAGTTGCATATCCTTATCCACAATGGAAGCTGAATTTGTAGCATTTTCAGCAGCAGTACAAGAAGCAGTTTGGCTTAAAAGATTTTTGAATCACTTGGGTTTCGATGAGAATGAAACTAACTCAGTGTTGGTATACAGCGATAGCCAAGCAGCAATCGCTTATACAAAAGATCCCAAGTATCACTCAAAGACCAAACACATTGATACTAAGTATAACTTCGTTAGAGACATGGTGGCGAAAAAGCAAGTTTGCATGCAGTACATATCTACACACAAAATGGTAGCAGATCCTTTTACAAAGGCAATACCCAGAGATGTGTTTATTGGCCATGTTAAGTCTCTAGGGTTACGTAGATTGTAATTATATTTTTGATTGAACAGTATATTATGTATATTTGTATTTGTGGGATAAATGCAATGAATGTTATTTTCTTATTCATTTATGTTATAATTGTTACAAATTATTTAATACCAATATATTTAGCATAACACATAAGATATAAAATGAAAGGTATGTCAGACAGTTGATTGGCCTTCTCACACAGGCAATCGCTTCTATGTCTTAGTAGGACATAGAAATGAGATTGATTTAAGCTAGACATGATACAAAATGTGAGAGCAAGTGCTTAAAACATATATCGCCTTGATAGAGAGTCAAGATGAGGTCATATGAATATACTATTATGACCGAAGGTGAAATACCCACTATTTACCTTAACTGTCTTATGCCAAGTGGGAGTCATGTTATTGGATTTATATGATAAGTAGAGATGTGGACTCAAGTTGGATATTGTGTATATCTGAACTATCACTTGTACAGTATTGAATTTTAGTTTAGACATACGCTCCATAAGAAATGGAGAATAATACCGTAACATATGTTTCATACCATATGTGCAATTGACCAACAGGGTAACAGAAGATATGATCTCTTCTTCTTTGTTGTGTGAGACCCGAGAGATAAAAAGGATCTCATAGTACTCTTCGATTTTTTACTAAATACTTGAAGTTTCTTTTCAATTGGTTATTTTGGAATGTTACCAATGATCATGTATGATGCGATCTAATAGAACATATCTGAATAGCAATTGATTTGAAATGAAAGATTCTAGATAAAAGAAAAAGATCATTTGAGTGTTACATTAGGTTATATTCACTGGTGCACCAATTATGTTTATGTAACATAATTGTGAATATATAAGTATGGTTGTATCAATACATAAAAAGATCCTGTAATACTTGAAAAATGTAACTTGATGATCTGGGGTACTGCATATTTACTCTACTTAGATGTTGTTATACATACCTAACAGTTGGATAACAACATATGCTCTCAAATTAAAATATGCTGGTCACGGCCTATTTCCTTGTATGAATTTTAACAGAGATAAGAGATTACGTTCTCTTAGTTTATAGCGGGTATCCCATTTTGTGCGAGTGGGAGATGTTGGATTTATTAAATAGTACGCCCGTTATGGGAAACCCGAATCCAAAACCCGACCCGTTATGAAGAGGTGTCGACCCGTTATGAAAAGGTGCATTGGTTTTTATATAAACCATATCCTTCTCTCTATAAAAAACGTGAGTGAATGTGACAGCCAAGAAATAGAGAAAAGATAGAGAGCACCAAGAAACACTCGGTTAGTGCTTGAAGGTTTTAGGTCGTGGAAAACGCAAGGCTTCCGGCTTCGGCTTGTGATTTCTTGCAGAACCAGTGATACTGCTACGCTAGCAAGATTCCGCTTCCGCATAAAGATTAACGGAGTAATTTGTAAGTTTTATCCGTTAATTAACATCCGCACTAGAATTAAGTCTTAAAGAGGCTTAAGGAACTGATAGTCGGTTGTCTTAATTCATGGGTGATGGCTAAGGAAGCTAAAGGAAGGGGTAGATGTATCTTAAGACCCGGATAGAGGATTAAGATCCGGGCAAAAGAAGGCTAAAAGAAGTGATCTTAATCCGTGCTAAGGAACCGGTGTTCGGCAAAATTAAGGTCATGTACCGTTTTGGTTCCTAACATGGATCTAGGTGTTTCGTTGAATAGTACAAATTACTCCAATAACCTCCACTACTACAGAATTGCAAATCAGCACCGGTCAAACAACATCGGATTTGATGAAACCGGTGTTGTATGTATTTTAGCACCGGTTAAAAGTACCACCGGTGCTAAATGTTTGACATACAACACCAGTTTATTTGCTAAAACCGGTGCTAAACATTCAGCACCAGTTTATTACTAATAACCGGTGTTGTATGTCATACATTTAGCACCAGTTTATTACTAAAACCGGTGCTAAACATTCCGCACCGGTTTATTACTAATAACCGGTGTTGTAGTGTCACACATTTATCTTTATTTCTTCTCAAACCACAGCAGTTTTGAATCACCCCTAGCGCCTCTCTCACTAACTAAAACCCTTGGCTCTCCCTCCTCAAGGCCGGCGACTCTCCTCTCTCCCCTCGTCAAGGCCAAGCACAAGGTCACCTCTCCCTCCTCAAGGCCGAGCACAAGGTTGCCTCACCCTCCTCACTATGGTCGCTACACTCCCCCTCCCGAAAACCCTAGGTTGCCCCTCCCTCGTCAAGGCCGATCACGCCTCACCCTCCTCACTAGGGTTGCCACAACCCCTAGGCGGCCTCTCCTTTCTGAAGATCAAGCCCCCGGCCACTCTCTCTCCTCAAGTCCGAACCCTAGCAAGGTACAATACACGGTCTCATTAAATAGTTTTTGTGGACTAGTACTTTCTTTGATCTGATTGTGTATAATAAGACTTCTCATGTTTTAAATTGTTCTTTTTTCTTGTTCTTTTTCCTCTAACCTGTAGGTAATTACTGTACTTACGACGGTAGTTCTTCTATTAAATCTGGTTCCTATAGTAAGAAGATGCATGAAACCGGGTAACATAATTATTGAAAAGAAAAATAAGGATTTAAAGCTTCTCAAGTAACATAGTCATTAGAAAAAAAAAATAATGATTTAAGTCAGACATTACAGGTTACCTGATAATCACCCCAATTTCTACAACTATGAGTCCGAAAAATTTGGAGAAGAATTGGGGGATAAGCTAACCTTTTCATTTCTTTTGTTGTTATCTCCAGAAAAAGAATCCATACAATAAGACAACACAGGCCATATTAATGCATTAGCACATAGGCCATTTATTTCAGATCTCCATTACAACAAAATTTTGAATTTTACATCTTTTTTATGAATTTCATTTTATTTTATTAATGCTTATATATGGTTTTTAGGTAACCAAAAAAATTTGAGTTGGAGAGAGCGGCTACGCATTGCCATTGAAGGAGAACAAGGTTATATTTTTTCAGTTAAGTAATAAAAAATGTTAGGGCTTGAAATTAATAAAACAATTTTTTTTACATTCAAGACAAATTATGTAATGCTTTCAGGTACCTTGTCAAATATGCTGGGAAAAGCAATATCACTGTTGGATTCATGGACGCAGGTAGAATCTGTCCAACTCAGTTCAAGAACGATACTAAAGGCGCATGTACTTACATGGCCGAAACAATGTTCAAGCATCAGGATAAGAAATTTATTCTTGCACCGTATTTTCAATCGTAAGTTACTTTTCATGCTACTTCCATTAATACAATTTAACACATTTTAATAAATATATCTATCATTGATTTTTATTAAATAAATGGCAGCGAACATTGGATATTGCTCGTAATTGTTCCTTGCGAAGGTATGGTGTATATCCTTGACTCGTCGAATAAAAAGGAAAAGGATATACTGTTCTACTATATCACGAGGCATTTCAAAGCGTAAGCAATAAACATTTTTTTATTATGGTATTGGAAACAAATCAGAACTAGAACTCTCAATTTATTTCTGGGATTGAGAACCAAGCACATGTCAAGTGTCATTGGTACAAGGAAAGCCCTCAAAACAGCAAAGATGGCCTGTTCTGGTAAACCAGTCAGTATAGACTGGTACAAGGACCAAAATGCAAAACAAACCACACTAGTAAATAAAGGACTCAAAAACACACAATCTAGACCAAAACTTTTCATTTTTACGATTTTCTGAGCATTTACTAAGCATTTTTGAAGTCATATCTCAGAAATACAAAACTGTTGCTTTTCTCCAGCATTTTACCAGTTTGCCCCTGTATTCCAAACACTGTTAGGAACAGTTAGAAGATTATAAATATTTTGATGGTACATGCAAATGGGTAAATGTTCATCTGTCCATAAAAAAACTTAAGGACTATCCTTAAAATTATGCATGTGTGAATATTCTTAGATATGAAAATAAGGTACTAGTTAAATTTAATTTGAAGCAGTTTTTTTTAAGTTCTTTAAGTTCAACATCTAAATTGATGGTTCAATATAATTTCGTGCAGTGCTTAAGTTCGTCGCCGTATTCGATGGAAGATCTTAAACAATTTCAGACAATGTGGGCTAATTTCTTTGTGGAAAAATGCTTGTAATTGACTATGAAATTTAAGACAATGTGAGAGATAGTATTATCTTAGCTTGTTTTTGTTGAAACAATCAAATTTAGTTAAGATGATACTTTTAAATTATGTGTTGTTTCATTTGTATAATGTTTTGTCCATTCTATATTTTGTGCATGTGAATATTTAATTTATGGCTAGCCTAATATAAACCGAATTCCAAACAATAAATTTTTTTTATAGCAAACAGATTGATATACAACACCGGTTATTTAACCAAACCGGTGTTGAATGTAACAAAATAGCACCGTTTGAGCCCAAAAACCGGTGTTGTATACCACTTTTAGCACCGGTTTTTATGAAAAAACCGGTGTTGTATACCACTTTTAGCACCGGTTTGTATGAAAAAACCGGTGTTGTATACTACTTTTAGCACCGGTTTAAAACCGGTGCTAATCAAACGTGGAATCAGCACCGGCCCGATCAACACCGGTAGGAAAACCGGTTTTGAATGGAAAAAAAAACCGGTGTAGATTTGAAATTCTGTAGTAGTGCTCGCACCTAAACTACCTATGCGGAATTGTGCTCTCACCCCACTAGTACAAAAAAGCCCTTCACTGACCCTCAATCACCGACGGTTCTGTTATCTAAACAGTCGGTGTTGAGCAGCTTACCAACACTGACGTTTTATTAGCGGAAGCATCAGTGTTGCTCATATCCTTCACTGACGGTTCAATTAAATAACAGTCAGTGTAGAGTACCTACACTGACGGTTTTAAAAAACAGTCAGTGAAGAGTACCTACACTGACGGTTTTAAAAACCCGTCAGTGTAGGTAACCAACACTGACGGTTTCTAAAACCGTCAGTGTTGGATACCTACACTGACGGTTCGGAAAACCGTCAGTGTAGCATACCTACACTGACGGCTGTCAAAACCGTCAGTGAAGAGTACCTACACTGACGGTTTTTAAAAACCGTCAGTGAAGAGCACCTACACTGACGGTTTTGACAGCCGTCGGTGTAGGTATGCTACACTGACGGTTTTTTAAAACCGTCAGTGTAGGTACTCTTCACTGACTGTTTTTTAAAACCGTCAGTGTAGGTACTCTACACTGATTGTTTTTTCAATTGAACCGTCAGTGAAGGTACCCAACTCCAGCTATTAATATGTTTGTTTTTTTTTCGTTTTTCGCATTTCAGCAACCAAATTGTAATGAAAATTTTATTAGTGATATTTATGCAATATTTAATTTTATAGCATGTTTATTGCTTAATTAAATCATTTTAACACATTAAATTATATAGCATTACATGCATGTTGTTTATATGACTCATATCTTCTATGTATGAACTTGAAACATAAACTCTTGTTTCATGAGTTAATGAAGACACACGGGAATAAAAATTTATAACTATTTGAGAATAAAATTGCAATGCTTGTTTATTAGAATGAACATATTATATTTAATAAGTATGATTAGTAATTTACGTGATTAGTGAAATTTAGACACTTAACATCAAATTTTGACTTTAATTTTAGAAAATATTTTGTAATGAAAATTTTATTATTAATATTTATGTAATAATTAATGTTATAACATGCTTATTGCTTAATTAAGTGATTTTGACAAAAACAATAATAATTTCATTACATGCATGTTGCATATATGACTCACATCTTCTATTCATGAACAAGAAACATAAACTCTTGTTTCGTGAGTTAATGAAGACGCACGGGAATATGTCGTCCGTGGGTCGATCGGAACCGTTTAAATTAAAGAGCACTGCATCTATTGTCTTGCATTCAAGTTTGGTCAAAATTTGTTTTTATTTACTCATCCATCTAGTTAACTGAAAATTGAAACATCGTATGGCCATAAAACACTTCATGTTGGATCGAAACTCGTACATAATAAAACTTCTGTACTTTTATGTTGGTTACACTTAGTGTTCTCCCTTGATCATTTTAAAAAAGATTTGGAATGATTTCACTGCAGATCGGCTGTTGATTTCCCCCGTGAAAATGAACGGTCCGATTTCAAACTTTATTTTATGTTGATTTTTGTTGTCATTTTTTTTGTAATACCTTCACTGACGGGTTTTTGTTTAGAACCGTAAGTGTTCATACCTTCACTGATGGATTTTTTCGGAGCCATCAGTGTTTCCTCATTTACTGACGGGCTTTTTTGGAGCCGTCAGTGTTGGTCATTTTAGCTATTGAAATTTTCAAAACCAAGTCCTTCCGCCTCCCTCCAACAAAATTTTCATTCCCTCTCTAGCTGTACACTTGCGCCCGCGCCCTTTATTTTGCTCCCAAATCGAAAACTCTCTCCAAATCTAGCTCCAAAATTTTGTCTGCCAAGTCCTAAAAATTCTCGCTCTCACTCGCCGAAATCGTAACCCTACCTTCTCCAAAATTTTCGTCCTCCCTCACATCTAGCTGAAATCCAAACCCGGCTTTTCTGTCTCCCGCTCTCTCTCACTTGCCGAGCACTGCACCCAAATCCAAACCCTCACTCCCTCTCTCTCTATTGCTGCATCGCACTCCCATTCTCTCTTTAGCAAGCACTTCTCAACGCTCTCTCTCCTTAGCTGAGCCGCACTCTCTCTCTAGGTGTTTGTGCTCAAGGACTCGGGTATCGACCAACTGTAACCCTAGTTGCGATTGGAAACAAATTTTCGGTAAATTGATGATCTCTATTTTTCTTTGAATATTTTCTGTGTTGCTTTGTGATTACATGAGGGCATCGAAATGCTCACTGATTTGTGCTTGATCGGGCGCGTATATGAATTCTTTGGGAATTTGACGAGTTGCTAAATTCGCTTAAGTGTTAAAATGTTTAACAAAATTGGAGATTTTTATGACACGCCGATCTGATTTTTGTGTGTTTTGATACTGGTTGTTCTGATGGTAATGGCGTGAATTTGGTTAAATATAAATCAGAAAGAGGAGGGGGACCGAGCTAAAACACAATTCAAAGTATGGGGATTAATGCTCACAGAAGAAGGGACCGAGCTAAACTCAATTCAAAGGAAAAGAAAACTAATTATGTTATTTCTAATATTTCTAACCTTGAGTCAAATCCTTTACCAATTTTCTGAAGACAGAGAAGAAGGGCCCTAAAGAGGAAGGATTTGATTTATTTTTGGACTGATTCTGGTATCCTAACAGACCTGATTTTTTTTTTTCAGTAGAGATTAATCGAAGGACTGAAGAGGAAACAACAATGATACAAGAGTATAAGGAAATTCAGAACTGAACTAATCTATTAAGGTTCAGTTTAAACAGGTAATTCAATTGAAATAATCTATTAAGGTTCAGTTTAAACTTTAAACTTTTATTAAGTATTGTGCATTGATCAAAAGTAAAAAGGGAAATAGCAAATTATAAAGGAATAAGGACTGAATAGTATAAGGATCAAATCATAAAATAGTAAAAGAGGTAATGACTGAAATGACTAGTTATGATAATAGGTAATTCTGACCTGGGGAAACCAGTATAGCTGGCAAGTCAGTATTACAAAGATGGTGCTGACTAGGTTTTGAAATTTTCATTTTATCTTTGTCAGGTTAGCTTTCATAATGTAGCAGGATTTCGTGACTTTCATTTTGAAGATTTGCCTATGCTTCAGGTTCTTCTCATGTTATTTATCTTTCACAATTTTAATTTCTTCTTTCTTATTATTTAATTTTTTTTCCTTTTGTGTTTGTTGCCTGATAAATGTGTTTGTGCCGCTTATAGTGGCGATGGTATCAGAGACTTCACTAATGCTAATGGCAGGATTATTTTTCTTTTCTCTCATTTGTGTTATTTTTCTGGTTAGTTGCTATCCTCATGAAATTCTGATTTTTGTTAAAGTATTTCTCATAGGCTATCCTCATTGGTATGTTTAACAAACCGAGACATATTAATATGGTGCTAATACCCTTTAGTTAAAATTCTTTGGAACAGACCCATGCTCGAGCTGGAGCAAATTTTAGAGGCTAATCAAATAAAATTTGCAACTCTGGATGCACTGCCGACTTCCTTTGTTGTTTTTCTTTTGATGGATTTAATGCGGGCATGGCTACTCCAAGTATGCAACTATTCGCTTTTGATTATACCATAATTTCATTTTGACCATCTTCTGTGCTTCTTTGAATTTGTTAATAAAATTAAGTCACGTAATGCCAGGGCAAAGAAGCAGAGGGAAGGGGGAGAATAGCAAGAAGGTACATTTGTAGATGCAACTTTTTTATTAACTAAGCATAGTTCATTTGCAGTATTATTTTGTGAAAACTTTCTTAAATAATTAAGTAAGCATTAATGTGGCTATTATTTACTTGTTGTTGTTTCTTCAAGTACTACAACTTGAAACTATATAATTACTAAATCAGACCAATTTTTTGGTACAATAGTAACTTATACTAGTATCATTTATTTCAGAAGAGCCTATACAGATGTTCTAAAGCATTACTTTGAGCAGAAATGGATTTCTACTCAAAAACTTTTTGAGCATGAAGAGATGTTTCACAAAATTCTTCAACTTATTCCAGATGAAAGTATGCTAATTATCCTTTCCTGTTAGTTTTTGGACTATATTTGTATACAAATAATGCTTATGTTTTGATTTTTGTAGGGTTTTGACAATTTTATTAGCAGAAATTAGATTTATGAGGTTGATTATGACCCTAGGTATTGAAATAGGAGTTGAAAGCTTTTAAATTCAATTATAGAAGTTTCTAATTTGTTATTTGTTTATGTTTTGATTTTTTTAGGTGTTGTTTCGGAGCTTGCTGGTAAGTGGCAAGACAGCACATTAGAGCATGTAACTACTTATAAGAAATGTTATGTTTTGTTATTAATTTTAGTTGCATATTTTGTTCATATTTGTCATGTAAATTTTGTTACAGTGTCTTTTTTGGTGAATGAATATATTATGTTGTGTGTTTTTTGTTGAATGAATATATTATGTTGTCTAAATTATTTGTATGATATTTTGTTTAACGTCAATAAATGTTGAATAATAATATATGGCTAGCAAAAATATGGAGGCTAGCCCCGATACAAATATCATGTCAAATTTTAATATTTTTACTGACGTTTTTAATATCAATACTGACACCTGAAAAACTGTCAGTGTTGAACATCAACACTGACGCTTGAAAAACCGTCAGTGTTGAGCACCAACACTGATGCCTGAAAAACCGTCAGTGTTGAACACCAACACTGACGCCTGAAAAACCGTCAGTGTTGAGCACCAACACTGACGGTTTTTAAAGCGTCAGTGTTGAACACCTACACTGACTGGTTTTTACTCGTCAGTAAAGGTAACCTGTACTTACGCCGACTTCACTGGCGCCTCCATAAGCGTCGGTGTAGGGGTTTTTTAAGCGTCGGTGAAGGGTTTTTTTGTACTAGTGCCCTCACATCCACATGGGTAATGTCACATAATATACCATAAACCAAAACAATACAAGCAATCAAATATAGCACAAAGAAACAAATCGCATAGAGAGTAAAAAGACTCAAACTGAGTAAACAATATATATTAGACACCAAAATCAAGTACTACAGCTATGGCACCCAGAGAAGTCTAGCCTTTCATGGGTGCGGAAACAACCATGGTAAAGGTAAGAGAAATCATAGTAATTCTGACTGAAAGAAAAAGTAAAGAAAGAGGTACACCAACCTCTAAGCGCGCTAATTCTGTCTTCTTCGCTGTTTTCTCTCTAACTCTTTGGACCGCGTCCCGTTTGGATCTTAACTTGAAGTAAAAGATCGAAGGGGAAGGTTAGAATTGAAATAGTGGAATAATTAATGGATGCCTTCTCCCTTCTGCCCCTGGCATATTTATAGCCCCCTAGGACGGTCTGGTCTTGAAAACGGGAAGTAAATCTGCGATTCTGGAAGGAAACGACGATTCTGACAAGAAATCAGCAAATTCTGGAAAGTCTGCACATTGTTACGGGTCATGAAGATTTCCTCCCAGCCGTAGCGAGTATGGCGGCGGTGAGTTGGCAGCTGGCAGATCTCCAGGATCCTCTAGGAGTTGTGAGATATTTTTCCGGCCCGTAGGAATCTAGTTCCTTTCCTGGTTGGGATCAGAACAGGATTTCTACCATCGTGAAGATATTCTTCTAAGTCTGGAGATGATTACGGTCCGAAAAACGTCTTTCTCGACCCGTAATATGTGTTGTCGGTTACGCCTTCTCTACCTCAGCCTCCTTAACTGGATTACGGTCCGAGACAAATTAGTCTCGACCCGTAATATGGCTATTTTGTGTTGTTTTCTTGTTTTTCCTGCGATTATAAACAAACCACGACAGTAACTTAATTCTTGGTGAAAACCGAAGTAAACTTAACTAAACTATAACAAAATCAAGGAAATTGGACTAATATTAGAGGTAAAACCTTATGTAGAAGTCTATATAATTTACGCCTATCAACGTTATGAACCATAACATCCAGCTATTTTTTTTTACGAAACTGGCTGAGAGTAGCCAGAGTAATGTGGGAATTTGGCTAGACTTTATAAACTATAATTCTTAGATTTGAAATTTTTCTTTTTTTGTTAACCTTTTCCGATATCTTTTTTTTTTTCTATTAATAAGAAAAAACGGCGGCCGCCCTGTTTGCAACAACAACGGAAAAAAAAAAGATTCCAATCGCATAAAAACAGAGTCGATCTTACCAGTTCCAGTCGTACGGATTTCATTTGTACCATTTAGATCAGATGATATTAAAACTAATTTTGCCTAAATTTATATCCACTATATATATCTCCAGAAACTTTTATCTATAACATCCGGCCCATTAAAAATTCAAATCATATACTCATTTTTTTAAGAATTTCAAATATATTCTGCCCGCTAACTTGATCCGCTGAATTATCTAGCGAGTCATTTACATACATACTTTTCTCACAAAATAAATTATCCGACTAAATAATTCAGCGAGCTGGGTATATTTTAAAATTCTTTCAAAAATAATTGTATGGCTTGAATTTTTAATGGACTAGATGGTATAGATGAAAATTTCGGGTACATGTGTATCTGTTTTGGCCGTGACACTTTGATTTGATCCGGACCCTCATATTTTGAAATAAACGGTTCTGAATATTTGAATTCATTTTAATATATTGTTATGCAAAAACATTAGATAATATTTGAATTATAACTGTCAGTTTAAGTTATTGAATGACTTCAAACGAGCTCTGAATTAATATCCAACATGCAATCAATATAATGTAAATGCATCACAACAAACCTTGATTGCTTAAACATATACATGTGTTCTTTTGCAGCTGTAATAAATTGTTACAGAAGTATAAGAAATTATATCGAAGAATACATGTCAGTTTTTTACATTTATTGACTTTTAGTTGAGCTCGGAAATAATTACAAATATAAGACATGAACAATGTGATAAAAAATAATAAAAACCAGCATTTGTTTGATTAACAATTGATATAACCTTTCGAGTTTGCTAATAAATCTTTTGCAAGGACTAGAAAATATAATTTCAAGAACAAATGACAGTTTTGGTAATTTTAATAACTTGGAATGAACTCTGAATTAATATGAAACATCTAGCGTGTATGCAACTTTCTGTGGATGCATTCCAGCAACTTTTGTTGCGCCAAAATAATATATCTTTTAAAATTTATCAAATAAATATCTTTGATAGTATTACTTAATAGGGAAATTTTCATGTATATCCCTCAAAAACCTCGAAGTACTCATTTCTCCTTATAAAATTCATAATATCATATTAACCCTTGTAAATTTCAAACCTTACAAATCTCATTACAAATCTCATTTCAAACCTTACTAAATAGGGAAATACACAATTCATTAACTTTCTATTAAAGCTCATTCCAAATTTATAAAATATCCATTGCATTTAGGAAAGTATAGAGGAGAACAAAGCATGATACATCAACATAAAGCCAAATAGAGAACTTAATGAAGACTAGATGAGCCGTGCTCTTGTCAGCACACACTGAGAAAGTAGCAGTACATTGCATCTGTAGAATGCAGATAACAAATCATTTAGATTTGCAAGAGGCCCAAGCTGTTGACAACTGTAGAGCGGTCAATGACATTATTGCCCAAATACGAAGCCTTATCAGGAAAGGTAGGAGCTGGGCGTATTGATTGGCAAGTAAGCCAGTGATTGATTTGCCGCATGTCAGGCCTCAAATTAGGATCTTCAAGGAGGCAGTGTAATGCTATGTGTATGCTTTTTTTTATTTCTCCATCAGAGCAGGATTCTCCTAGTCTTGGATCTGTTAAGTGTAGTATTCTTCCTTCATTTAAGTATTGAAGTACCTAAATGGTTGTGCAAACAAAAATTTGATATTTCTGTGAGTGAGAGAAAGAGAAAGATAGAGAAGCAACCACTGCAAAGCTTCTCAAAAAGAGAGAGAACACTTGGCAGCCGCTGCCAAGGTTTTCAAATAAAAGAAGAGAGGTAGAGAGAAAAAGGAGTTTGTTCTGTTTTCTGGTTTTTATTTTGGAACAGTGTGTGAGGTGACATTACATTATACTTGTACAAAGGCAGTCCCTGCTTTTCATTTCAGAGAGAGAAAGTGAGAGAGAGAGAGGAGCTTACAAGATTAACAAGCCCTGCAGGACAGGAAGTGTCGTCACTGTTTCTTTTACCGCTGATTATTTCGAGAACAACCATTCCGAAACTGTACACATCTGTTTTAGTTGACAGCATTCCACTTTGTAGTAGTTCTGGTGCAATGTAACCTCTGAAAATATGAGTTATGAACCAAATACTCGAGGTCAATATAGTTATTACTCAAGTCCATTGAATTTTTACCAGACTGCCATTTATACCAATATAGGTATTACTAATTGTTCCTATGTTTGATCCTTGAATTTAATTCACAATAACTTGATTTTCGTTTAGGACTAAGTTGGTTATTTTGAAAAAGTTTTGAAAATCAATTTAGTTCATATTCAGAAGTTCAAGGACCAGTTTGTTATAAACTAAACCGAAAGTCGTGGACTAACCTTGTACCAGCAATATTGCTGACTGTAAAAAAAGTGCGATCTTCTACAAAGAGTCTTGAGATGCCGAAATCTGAGATTTTTGGGACCATATTTTGATCCAGTAGGATGTTTGCAGGCTTTACATCCCGATGAATTATTCTATCACCAATATCCTCATGTAGGTAAAGAAGACCTGAGCTGATTCCTTGTATTAATCTGAATCTCTGTTCCCAGTTCAGTTGTACTTGTGACATTCTAGTGCCTATTTAAAGAAATCACACTTCTTAGTCAAAGTAAAATTAAAAATTTCAATATATGGTCATGCACACAGCAATCTCTTGCATGAAGGGTTGCACAATATCTAGAGATTTGGGTGGAACATAAAGAATGAATGACCAACATATGCCTAAGGGATCTAAGTATCTGACATAGGCTTAATACATCTATACACTTCAAATCTTCTTTGATTTCATATTTTTTTCCTATTTTTTATTAGACATATCATACTTCTCACTCAACTCTAACAATTATTTTCATTCTTAAAACACAGTCATTGTACATTAATTAATCCTAATATATGGTGAGATAAGAATTGACAAAAGTACCCTCTTCTTCCTCTATGTGCTGGTGCTCTAATTTTCTTACATGTACTGCAGACCCTCAGTGAACTAAACCATTTTATTTAAAAACATATAATTTGACAACATGCTGTAAATCTATAATTGCGATTCAAAAAACTTGATAATTTCATTTCTCTGTTGGGTATATATACCCATTTACATATAGGTCCCTATACTCTTCTCTAATTGCACTTTTACCAAATAACCCCTGATACAATTATAAATCTCAACATCTATTCATGCAGCTTTTATTGCATAAAAATTAATGTATTTATTCAAATTCACTTTAATAATTTATTTTGCATGTATTACATAATATTTGAAGTATATATAACTATCAGCTTTGGTGATTTAATGAATTGAAATGAGCTCCAGAGTCCAGATTAATTAATAACATCCAACATGCACTATGTATGCTGTAAATTTTGAAGTACCCTCTTCTTAAGCTTCCTCTATGTGCTGGCACTCTCATTTTCTTACTTGTATTGCAGGCCCTCAGTGAATTAAACTATTTTATTTGCTTTTCCATATACCAGCATTCTTATCCCAGATTAGTGGAATACTGAAGGAACTCTCAAGTGACTCACAAGACTAATTTCAAAACAAAAAAAGAAAAATAAATGTGTAACATACCATACAACAATTGATCGAGGCTAGAATTCGGCATAAATTCAAAGCATAGGATTATTTCTTCCCCTTCTATGCAATAACCCATCAATCTAACAAGATTCTTGTGCTTGAGCCTTGCAAGAAGATTTAGCTCATTTTGAAGCTGTTCATATCCGTTAGGTGCATTTCTTGGAGCTCTTTTAACTGCTATTTCTTCACCTTTCTCAAGAACTCCCTATAGCAATGCACATAAACAAGGGATATTAATTTGGGATCAGCTAATTTAAGATTCAAAATTATTCAATGTATAACAAAAATTGTCGTAAAAAAGAACATTCATAGTAAGTACAAAAAAGTTGAAAGAAAATTTTCCTTTATTATTATGTCTTTCTGAAATAAGTAGCCTAAACAGCTACCAGATTTCTTTAATAAAAGCAGTTTATTTGAACATATGCCACAAACTCAGACCTAATCAAAAACTACATATATGGCTCCCTCTGCCTGTAGAAGGCATGATCATACCTGATACACTGGTCCAAGTTGCCCTTCGCCAATGATATTCCTGTCACTAAAATTATCAGTGGCATCAATTATTCTCTGGAGGTCGAATAATTCAAAAATTTGAACCTCTTCTCGACCATTAGATGGATTTCCTAGAACTTGAGATGGATTTCCTAGAACTTGAGATGGATTTCCTAGAACTTGAGATGGATTTCCTAGAACTTGAGATGGATTTCCTAGAACTTGAGATGGATTTCCTAGAACTTGGCATAAATGTGAAGTATGATTAGGCAATAGGTAATTATGATTCAAGAACGAACATTGGTCTGAGAATTGTTCTAAAATTAATCATACCTGCTTGTGAAGTTCTTCTGAATAGCCACCTTCTTGTTTTCCATAGCCAAAATACCACTGCTAGTGATAAGAGAAAAAGAACTGCAGCAATACTGAGAAGCACGGCGAATAATACATTTATTTTATTGGACTCTGGTAAGACAAAGTGCAAAATAATCAATAAAAAATAAATTGACTTCCCAAGCTGGTTAACTTTTTTAATCATTGCAAATAACCACATACCACTCTTAGAAGCATCACTGTTAGAAACAACACTGATATATAAAGTATCCCCGCCTTCATGAAATTGTATCATATCAATGAGGTCTCCAAACCAAGCCAGACATCCTTGCCATCCGATATGGGCATAAGCCATGCAAGAGGAATTCTTCTGGCACCAGCTCTTACATTCATTTTCGTTCTTTCTTTCATCAGAAATTGCACTGAGTGTGTCTGGCAGCTTCACATTATTTAGAGTTTGAAATCCATGATTTGTTGTGTCATTTAGAGGAACCACTCTTTCACAACCTCCAGAATACATGCGATTCTTCCAATCTTTCTCATTTTTGTGACGAAAAGAGCTATCCAAACAACATTTACATGTGCCATCACTATAAATCCCATAGGGCCCACAATAAGCATATTGAGGGGTTGTATCATCTGGCGCTTTCCAAAATTCTATCCAATCACTGTCGTTCAAATAATAACGATATGATGTACCATTTGAGTCCAGGACCAGACGCCAAAGGACTGATATGTCTAGAGGCTCATACCAGAAAAACGCTCCAGTTTCACCTGATTTTGAGACATTAAATCTCACCAATTCGTTTGTCATTTTGGGGAAACCATTCCATCGAAATCCGGTCCACGGACCAGACCGATAGATTATGTCAGAGCCCATAAAAGTAACCAGTTCGTACCTTCTAGAAGGGTCCAATTTCCGAACATATTGCCCAGGGGAAGGATCAATTCCGGTGATGTTCCAAGAAGAGAGTTGAATTTCAAGCATTGAATCCAACAGCTTCATATACCCAAGTGGTACATAGGGCAATAGGGTGTCAGAGAGTTGGTATAAACTTTGCCACAAAAGTTTCCCTGTCTTGGTGTCATTAACTACAAGAAGCCCTGAATCAAGGAGACAAGCTTGAGGTTCTCCTCTGTTGAGCTGATTACCAGTAGACCATATATCTCGGCCTGTGCTATCTTGGATGAAAAGGGTACCATCTGGGGATAGGTTAAGCTTGCCAGCGCCACTGATGATTGGACGACCCCCATTGGCAACCCAGATGACTGTCTTATGAGGGTCGGTGATCCAAATTCCAAGATATTTGTTCTTGGAATTTGTGGTGTTGAAGAAACCCAATTGGAATCTTCCATTAGATGAAGTTAGGACCTCGCTATCTTGCAGCACCTCACTTGTGTTTAGTGTATTCCCTGCAATGCAATGATAAATTTAGGTTACACCCACTCTATTACACTAATTCATTAAGAATGGATTAATGAATCATACTATATTGTAGGTTATTATGCTATTTTAATTAGGCTTTACACAGACAAAAGTAATTAGGGTCAATATATATATAGTCATGAACTATGTTACGAGAATTACAAAGAGCAGAATTGGACAGCTCAAGTTCAATGCTAGTTAGGAAGTCAATATAGGTATGGTGGTTAAGGATGAATATAATTGACAAATATATAAAAAAAAACATACATAGGAAAACAACTTACAAATTTATATATAAATGAATATAAATATTGAAATGATAAAGGATATAACTATATGGGTTTGATTAGGAGTAATACAAAGGAACAAAGGAACAAATCTTGGCATGAAGCACCCCTGAAGTTGTTTGATTTGCTGAGAATTGCTTTAGGTACTGGTAGGGATCAGATTAGGGATCGGGGATCAAATTAGGTACTGGTAAGGTAGATACTGATTTAGGTTTGCTTGTCTATGGCGTGTGCCAAGAACAAGGCTTCTGATACCACATTTAATGTAGGGAGAAGTATTATGAATGAAATCTTTTTATTTATAGCCTTGTAAGATAAGCTAACAACTCCTTAACAAACTCTTCTAACAAACTTATCTAACAGAAAACACTAACAACCTTTGAGTTCGGTCAAAGGTGTATATTTATCTCTTATCATACATCTGTTTACATCTGACAGAGAATGGAGAAAGAAACTTCCACTAGTAACGAGTGTCCAATTATTCCTCAAGTAAATTAACAATATAATGAAGATGTAAGAAAAGTAAAGCAATCAAGAGGGAGATCGAACATCATAGAAGGGTTTGGATAACAGGAAGTCTATGACATGGAAATCAACCGAGTCCGAATTGACTCAGTCGATTCAGGTCGAAATCGGTGGCCAACGGATGAGTAATTGGCGATTTCCTCAGGTAGGACAAAATCCATGATTAATTAATCAAATGAAAAGATCAATTTTTAATTAAGTATGAGATTTGGAGAGAAAAAGTGCACAGGATCGGTGAACAAAATCCGTCAATGAGAGTGTATGATGACTCTGCTATGATAAACTATGTTTGATTTTGCATAAATAAATTCTTTTGATGAATGTTGAATGAAAAAGAAATCTTATTTATCAACTTTGGTGGTTTTTAAATTTTATTTTATTTTATCCGTGCTGATGTAATCAAATAACCGCAACATAGCTTCTAATAGTAAACTTATGTGCTTTTTTTATTTTTTATATGATCTAGTTCTTAATTAAAGCATATCATGTCTACTATAAATTAGATGTTCTATCATTTGTGTATTATATTCATTCTAAATTATGCCTTTCATCAAATATGTAATATTATATTTTCGTCTGTCTTTGCATTTTACATGACACTCTAAAAGGCTATCTGTTTAATTTTGTATGCTTAGATTTGTATTGAATTTTAAAATAATTTTCAACAAATTACTATCATAATTTTTCTGTTTTCAAGCACAAAATAAACTATTGCTTTTTAATCTTTCTATAATTTTCCAAGAAGGACAATTCCTCTTCCGATTTTCAAGAGAAACAAACACATATTAAGAACAGAAATGAAGCATAAAAGAATACCTTTTACCTTTGCCATGAACAGTGATGAAAGACAGCAACAAAATTGCAATGAAGACCTCTATTCCATCCATCTTCTCCAACGATCTTTTCTGTTGATATATAGTAGGTTTGTATTTTGTATACTAGCAATACATATTCTCCCACTTTCTATATATGAGTACATCAATTCATCTTGGTTTTTAATGCTTCAAATAGTAACTGGGAATGATAAACTTGGTCAAAGTATTAATTAAAAAAACACTAGGTCAAATATTTAAAAAATCGCAAATGGCAAATTTCAAAATGCGCCTCTAACACTGCTATAAAATTAAAGGCCTTTTTCTCTTTCTCTACTCTATTTTCCCTTCAAAATTAATATTCAAGGGTTTGATTTCATCTTTTTATTTAAAAAAATAATTTGCAACAGAAACTCACAGAACATAAATAAAATTAATAAACAAGAGAACGTGTACTGAAGTCATGACATTCAGCTTCAAGTTTCCTATGATGGACTTGTTTTGGGTGTTCTACAAAATTTAAGTAACTGTTGGTGCATTTTTTTTTTTTGCTTTTTTTTATGATACGCGGCCGTCGTGAGGACAGCCGAACTTCGGAGGGAACAATCGAACCCGCGCCGCCAAAATCCTCTCTCAATCTAATACCTTTGCCATTAACAGTGATGAAAGACAGCAATAAAATTGCAATGAAGACCTCTATAAATTCCATCCATCTTCTCCAACGATCTTCTCTGTTAAAATATTGTAGGTTTTTATTTTGTAAACTAGCAATTAATATATGTATCCTCCCATTTCTATGAGTACATGAATTCATCTTGGTTTAATACTTCAATTAAAGAAAGAAAGTTGCTCCAAGAAACCAACCTGGTAGATTTGAACATTTTTCTATTCTGATTGTGTTTCTTTCCTAAAATATGTAGTACTTAATTTTATGGTTTAATGAAATAATAAGTGGGGGGTCAATGAGTTGAGCGCTTCTTATTTAAATAAAATATTGAGTTAACGTGAAGGAGACTATATATGAGGTTTTAATATTATTGTCCTGAAAATATTAGTCAATGCATAATAGACAAAAATGCTTTCTTGTCCCTGTAATTAGAAGTTCTACTAGATTAATCACTCTAATAGAGACAAAACAAAAGAAGTTGGATTAATCATGTATATATATGAAAAACATTTCATCGTGGAAGGGCACTTACATATGAACATTGCTCATTTTTTTATTTTTAGAAATCAAAAAACCAATTTGTGAGCAAATAGATTGATTTTTTTTTTTTTTCAAAAATAGCAAGGATCGGGCCATTGAGCTCTAGGCAGGAGCAATGTTTTAAAATGCGGTTTCTATGCGGTATGCGGAAGGCCACCGCATACTACATATACGGTATGCGGCCGCATATGCGGATTTTTATGCGGACTTATATATGCAGATTTTAAAATGAGAATTCATATATATATATAAACAAGTATGCGGTAATATGCGGTATTATACAAACAAGTATGCGGTAAAAATATGCAACCAAATATGCGGTAATAATATACGGCCGAATATGCGGAACCGCATATATTGATCGCATACATATTTCTATGCAGATTACAACCGAATACGCATATGCGGCCACATAGACCGCATTTTATTACATTGGGTAGGAGGTGACCAAATTAATAGTTCGGTTTATCTTTATTCACACCCCCACATGACCAGCCACACAGATTCCACCTTCGACTGTAAAACTAATATAGTAATTCCATTAGTATTTTTTTTTAATCTTTTGTAGATCACATGAATATAGAGAATAATTCAAATATTTCTTTTTTAGTGTCTTTATTTTTAAAACTTTAATATTTTAAAATTTTGAACTTAAATGTAAAAATAAAATATTACATATGATATGTATTTCCAATGTAAAAGATTGTGAATTCTAACTTTTTTTATTAAGAACTTCAAAAATAGATTGATGCGGATAATATTTTTTTTTTAAAAGAAGAGCAATTTTGCTCTTTTCATTAAAGAAACTTCAAATAATCTTACGGACTAAACTTAGGACTTAATAAAAGTATGGATAATTATGGATATTGATCCTCTAACTTATTGATTCATATAAAAATAAAATTAAAAAAGTGATAGTTTTTTGTGTATGTAGAAAGAATAATATAGATCACATTTAATTATTTTATTTTTGACATATACGTTTTAAAAAAATTATTATTAAAAAAATAAAAAGTAGAGACATAATGAAGATACAAAATGAAGTATAATGAATAAAATGAAGTATAATGAAGATACAAAATGAAGACATTTGAACTCTAGTACCAGAATTTTCTTTTCTTACTAGAATCCGGAGGAATAACAAGAAGAGAGAATGGAGACTGAGGGTTAGGGGTGCAAACAAATTGGATAATATCCGACCGTATCCGGATCTGTATCCGAAAATTAAATATGGATATCTGATATCTGAATATCCGGATACGGATGCCAATATGGTTTTGAATTTTGATTATCTGTATCCGAATAGGTAGATATATACGATATAATTTAATATATATTATGAAAATATTTATGTATATATTTACGGATATCCGATATCTAATCCATATCCGTACATATCCATCAAATATCCGATCCGTATCCGAAAAATAAAAGCGAATATGAGTATGATTTTACCACTATCCGATCTGTATCCAATCCGTTTGCACCCCTACTGAGGTTCCAATTAATCAATATGACCCCTTTCTATTGGAATATGAAATATCATGATGCATATGCAAACTACTCGAAACTTTGCCCTTCATCTTCTACTAGTTTCTTGATTTTTCGTCATTCTAAGGGTGAAGATCGAGAAAAATAGTGTTTTTGAGTCTTCAAAAGGCTAAATGGTGTAGCATATGCAGTTTGAGTTTGAGTCTGAATATGAAGCTCTATGTCAACTTAGATTTTCAAGACGTGCAAAATTGGATTTTGAACAAGAAGCGTTATGCCAAGTCAGGTTCCAATTGAGACTTGATTTAAGTTTGTTTTGAGTTATATATTTGATTTGAATTTGAATTTATTTAGGTTTGATTTGAACTTATTTTAGATTTTAATTTGATTTTAATTTATTTAATTTTTATAAAATTTTATTTAGGTTTATTAAATATTTTAATTTATTGGATTCTCTTTAATTTATTGAATGTTTTGGGTTTTATTTGGGTTTAGTTTGTTTACTTCATACTTATTAGATTTTTTTCTCAATTTTAGAATACTTATCTGTATTTATTTGAATCATAATAAGACTAAAAGGGTATTTTGTAATTTTGATAATTTTAAAGGGGTTTCTTCGTAAATTCAGGTCCCTCATGGAACCTCCTTGAATCTTCAAACTTGCAGAGTCTTCTCTGCAAAAGTTCGTTCTGATGGGCCTTTATTTCTATTTGGGGTATGTCTTTCTTCTTTGGGTTTTTCTCTTTTTTTCTTGGGCTTCTATTTACCTGAATAAGATGGAATGGGCTATACAACGGGCCTTATTATCTCTTCTTTGTTTTCTTTCGGCCTGTTCTTAAATCAAGATTCGTGCGGCGTTGTTCACGATTGCTTCATTCTTCGGTTTCCATTATATATTTAGAGTAGAACTAGCGTTGCAAGCGCCTACTTTCATGTTCACCAAGTTTATTTGTGAACTTAATTCTGAAATTTATCGAATTGACATCAAATGACGAATCTGAACCGTTGAGGTCCGTCTACCTCATGAGTGATACATCTACATACAAAAATTTTAAATTTTCGAATTAATTTGGTATAGAGTCAAGTGGTAAAAAATGGTTTAAAAAATGAATGCATTAAAATTAATTTATAAACCTTCTAAATTTGACCGCTTGAATTTATACTAAATTAATTCATAAGTTTAAATTTTGTGCATGCAGATGCATCACTCGTAAACTAAATGAGTTTCAACGGTTCGGATTCATCATTTGAAGTCAATCCGATAGTTTTTAGAGTTGAGTTCACAGAAAGACTTGATGAAGTTAGGAACACCCTAGTTCTACTCACATATTTGTTTCTTGGAAACAATATCCCGAAATTTAGGCTAAAACATTTTAACAGAGCCGGTTTGGCTTTATGCAGCACAAGAACTGCAAAATCAAAACAACACTATATGTTGCTCGTGCGTTGCATGAAGCTGAAACTACTCTGTTAAAAAATTTACCCAAAATTTATGTTGAACTTTTAAATTTAATGACCGCTTGCTTATTGGATAGGTAATGTGAAAAAGAAGGCTAAGGAAGCAGCAGAAAGATGGATGCCACTTATTGAAGATACTATACCACTAGACTGTATTCCTCTGGCTTGGAGGTGGTGTTGTACCAGCTTCCACCTAGTGCTGATACCAATGATGAATGAAAGAACAAGCCCTTTTTGAATTTTTTGTCCTTAGCTTTATCCTCAGCCATTTACTTAGTGGCTTAGTACTACCAAATTTAGTTTACTTTTGGAATTTAGTTATATCTAGAAGCTGGTTAATATGTTGTTTACTTGGTTGTTTTGTGAATGTTTTATATGCTTTTATGAGACAGCAACCCAGGGAGTTGTTCCCCTGGTTGACAACTGGTACCTGTAATTAACTATTTAGAAATAAAATGGGCTTTTATCCTCTTTTTAAAAAAAAAATTAATGGCCGCTACACTCTCATGATCATTAGTAAATAGAATTTAGACAATTATGGCAATAATATTAGAATTTAAACCAGTATTGTCAAATGTCAATATTATTAGATAGTATCTAATTGACCCAATAAAGAAAATATATTTATTTTTCATCGGATTCAAGTCATGAGGTGTTGACAAAAGCTTTCATTATAATTTCATTACCTCACATTTTTTTACTCCAATATCAATTCTGGTATTCCAAATATCCAATTTAATATCAATATGCAAAAGGAAATATATTTCTCAAAAATATAATTAAAATGCCTCATTATTTTTGTATCCTAATAATATCTCACATTCATATTTATGTTTTCAAAGTTCAAAAAGTCAGTCCGAACTGGTTAACATGATCTAAATATCAAAATGTGCTTGAAGGTCAAATTTTATAGTTTTATTTTAAAAAATTTACTACTTTTTATATAGATACAAAATTACTGGTTTACAGAAGATTATGGATCATTAAAAAAAGTAAAATTTGGTTTTCATGCATATTTTAATATGGAGAACATGTCAAGTACTTTTAGATCGACTATTTAAATTTTGACATCGCAAAACTGATTTGTAGTTCTAAAACCTTGATTATACCACTATCACCTTAGCCAATTTTTACATACTACATAAACTTTTATCATTAAAATCTTATTATTGTGATAGATTTTCTCGCTAATGGAAAGAAAGTACCAACACTGTTACATAAATTTTAATGAAAAATATTATTAAGAAATTAACAATTGTTTTAACTTGCAAACACTTGTATTTTATTAATTTCGAAAGTGAGATAAAGAAAAAGAAAAAAACTAAAAAAAATAACCAAACAAGATGAAGAAATTATTTTTCTTAACAATATTCATTGAACTAAACTTGACATCTTTCAAGTTAATTAGGTCGAACTTAATTAAGTTTGACCTAACAAAATTAACCTTGATTTAAATAAATTCCGCATACCAAAAAAGAATAACCAATTTAAGCTCTCACATAATACCGTTGAAATACAAATTATACCAAAAAGAAAAAAAAAACAGTAAAGTTGAAAATCAAGTCGTCCAATTGTTTAATACTACAAAAGAAAAAAAAATCATCTGAATTTCAAATTTAAGATTTCTGACACAAAATGTAGTTCCAATTTAAGATTTCTCTCACAAAAAAAATTCTCTTATGCCACTAGACTAAAATTAGTTTTCATATTAAAAATTAATTACAAATATTTCCTTAAGTAACTATAAAATACCGCATTGCAATAATTTACTGAAATTTTATTATATGATTTTGGTAGTGTCAAATGTAGGGGTGAAAAAGGTATGGATAATATCTGATCCGTATTCGATCCGTATTTGAAAAATTAAATGTGGATATCTGATATCTAAATATCCGTGTGGTATGGATATGATTTTAAGTTTCAATTATCCGTATTCAAATAGTAGATATATCATATATTTTAATATATATTATAAAAAAAAAATATTCACCATTAAAATAGATAAATATTATAAATTTTGATATTTTTTAATATTATTTTAATAAATATTCGATCCGACTAATACCCACTCTGTATCCGTATTAAAATATATATATATATATATATATATATGAATATAGGTTTAGCACTATCCACTTTGTTAATTTTCACCCCTAGACTCAAATGACATCAAAAAAAATTTAAATATTATGCTCATGTTGCGAAATATTATTGTATCAACTTTTTCTCTTGATTGATCGGAGTGTCTGACCCGGTATTAATTTCTTAGTTAATTGGTACAAGGAACTAAGCGACAAACTAGCTAGAACTATAGCATCAGTGAAATTCAATATGCATTAAATTAATGTTTCCAACTAACTTACTAATCAAATAATGAAAGCATTAAATGAGAGACGCATGATTAATTGATTTTATTAGCAGCCTCGTTTACTATAGGGAAAGTTTCTAGTGTGCCTATATAAACTTCTAAAATTAGTTAATTTTTTCATAAAAATACTAAAATATTCAATATACTTATAATAACTAAATATATTTTTTCTTCTATCTCTTTTATTTACTTAACCTTGGCATTCTCTTCAAATAAACCTATATATCTTTTATTTTTTTCAAACAAAATAGAGGAAAAAACACTGAGGATTTGTTTGAATGGAAGGTAGAATAGCTAGAATAGGAATATTTGGGATTAATAGATGAGAATAGGGAAAAAATAGTGATTCATATTAGTGTGAAAATGGTGTTATTCAGATTAGTAAAAATGTTGTTTGGATTGTACATTTGAAATAGTGAATAGTTGTAACCGAAAAAGAATAGTGTGAACAAAGTGTTAATTAAGATGAAAGATAGGCAAGTGAGATCTCCAACGAATTGTCACGACGTGGAGATGACAGATTTGGTGTCAACTTTGTTATTTCGGAACTGTGTTAACAGAAATCCGAGAATTAATTATTATTTTTCTCTCTATTTACACTTTCAAATAGTAGTTATTTCAACCTTTACAAAGAATAAAAAATAGTAGTTGTTCTAGCTATTCCGGATAGCAAAAATACTATTTGCGTTCACATGTGTAATAATATGGTCATTCAATGCTTTGACCTACCATTAAAAGGACACCTTCATTTAAAATAAAGAGATATATTTGTCAAATTAATTTTTAAAATAATAAATAAAATTAAATAAATAAAAGGGATAGAAGAAAAAATATTAAGTTTTTTGAGGATATTGGATATTATGATAGAAATTAGTTATATTAGAAGTTTATATGGGCACGCTATCAATTCTCCCATTATAATAATATGATTCACATTTTAGCATCACTCATTCATTTATTAAGAACAAAAGAGTCAGATTTTGCAGTTGATACGGAGATGTCAGCTATTAGATGTAAGATGTTGTGGTCTAATTGGTGTAGATATGGAAAATTTATCACCTCAATCTCTTGAGAAATTTCTAGATTTTAGAGGGGTTAAATTGAACAATCCTTAATATGGTACAAAGCTTTATACACCAAAAAAAATATTTCTTTAAGACCAGTTGAAGGTCAGATTATTAATTTTTAATAAAAATTACAGAACCTTTAAATATTAAAAAAAAATCTCATTCACATTTCAAATATGCAATTTTTCACATAAAAAATATTATTTTTATCACGAGATCAAAAATTTAATATAATTTTTGCTTAAAAACAAAATATTGCACGGAAAGAATTTGCACAAAAGAGGTTAAGGTTGGTGAAGGGGCTGTTCTTGTTATTTTTGTAATGGCATAGATAATAATATAATGAATTTATATCTTTATTTTAATATCTAAATAAGTCCATATGAACATCTCAACATAATCTTTGTATAAAAATGTATTTGGAAATTAAATTATACAAATTTAAAAAAAAATTTAAGAAAAATATTATTTTACATTGATAAAAACTTACTACTTTCGGATGATCAGAATATTTAAATAAAGTGATTTTCTACATATCTAAAATAATATAAAAAAATGTAAATTTTGGTCTTATATGAAGATCGTATTGAATGATTCAGATCGACTATGAGATTTAAAACAGAGGTATAAATTCATAACATATTAGATGGATCGATATGTGTATTGCAAAGTACCGTAGCCTCACTCTTATTTAATGATTTGAAAATTTAATAATATAGTTTTCTCAATTTGACAAAATATCTTACCATTTTATTGTTTTACAAAGCTGCCCAATTAGAGTTAAGAAATAGAGTGAGTCTATGGTACTATACATATTACAAGTTGGTTCGTAATACGGATCAATATTTTTGTTTTCAAAATTCTAACTGTCGATCCGAACTGTTCAACATGATCCTCATATGAATATGTACTTGCAGACCGAATTTCTATTTTTTAAGATAGGTAGAAAATCACTTGATCTGAAAATTCTGGACCATCTAAAAACAGTGATTTTCTATCTATTTTTAAAAATAGTAAAAAAAATTCTAAAAAATATAAAATCAGGTTTGCAAGTACATATTCATATGAAAATTATGTTAAACATTTCGGATTGACTATTAGAATTTTGAAAACAAAAATATTAATCCATATCACAGACCAAATCGTGTGTATAGTGCCATAGACTCACTCTAAGAAATATCATTCCCACCTACAGATGAGAACATGTGCTTCTAGAAATTTTCTTTTTGACAAAATAAATGCTCCTTTGCAAAAAGAGGATGAAAATAAATGCTAGCAAACCTACCGGTCGCTTTAGTGCATTTAAGACTTAAACATGTGACTATTCATTTCATATGATCATTTCAACATCTGAGTTTCCACGTTTACATCACGTACCATTCACCAGTCATCATTCACCGGTCATTGTTGAATTGTTGGGAGGTTGGCTAGTATAATATCAGTATCATTTCAGCTTATATAACACTAATTCTAAAACTTATCAAATCGATTTCAAACGGTGAATCCAAACTATTCAAACCGATCTACTTCATTAGTTGTATGTCTACATGCAAAATTTATAATTTTTTTAATTTATATAGTATCAAATCAAGCGGTCAAATGTGTGAGTTTTTAAGTTAATTTTAATACATTCATTTTTCAATATTTTTTACCGCTTGATTTGATACTAAAATAACTCGAAAATATAAAAAAATTGTATGTAAACGCATCACTCATAAAGTAAATCGGTTTGAACGGTTTGGATTAGTCATTTAAAGTCTATTCAATCAATTTTGAATAAATATTTAAATAGCGTTTATCGCGTCATAGCGTTTCTATTGAAAAAAACGGCGCTATGGCCATATAGCGCCGCTATAGCGCGAAATAGCGCGCTATAGCAACGCTATTTGGCCATAGCGTCATAGCTTTTTTGAATGACAGGTTGAGCACCGTTAAATAATTAATTATTATACAATTGATTAATCGCCAAGTAGAATTTGATGGTTTTTCTTCAATAAATTAGTAAATGAAAATTTTCACTTGTCATATAATATTCGTAGTTTGAATAAAAATAAGTTCTTTATGCACTTAACTAATAAATATATATGATAACTTTTATTATTTTTTATTTAAGTTAGTATAAAATAAAAGGTCGACATCTAACTAGACAATTTTTAGACATGTTGACAATAGAATATTTACCTACTTTTTATAACAAATAATAAATGACTGCTCTTCACATTTTATTTAAATACAGAAATGTCCAAATATTCAATTAATAAATTTTGAAACTTCCAAAAATCATTGTTTCATTAGAGAGAATCATAAATTACAAAGTAGCTCCTCTTCACAATCTTCTAATTTTACCAAGTAGTTATAATGCAAAAAATAAGTGCCAAATGATAGGTTGTCAAAATCATAGTTTCTATAGCTTCTTAATTCATAAAAATTGGAGTTTAAACGAAGATGATATGATTGAAAAATAATAGTATAAATTTTTGAAAACGCTCTTCAAATACAATTTGTGTCCATCAATTTCAACTATTTGCGATAGCAACTAGGATTCTAATGCACTATAGCGTTTCCGGACCATAAAAGCTATGGCGCTATTAGCGTTATAGCAGCGCAATATAGCAATAACGTTGTTTTTTTAGCTGTTCCGCTATGGCGCAATAAACGCTTTTTAAACCTTTGATAGCAACCCTTAAACTTAAATGCATGTATTACTCATAAAAATAATAATTATCATTTGAATGAACGCCAGAATATATTGATTTTGTATGTCATATGGTATAAGCAATAAGAATATATAAAAGAATTGAAGCGTTTAATTTATTGACACTCCTAAAAAATTTGGCAAAACAAAAATTATTATTTTGGTGAATTAATTACCTTTGTTTTTTTATTCTAAATTGAGAGAAACAACTTCCCAGAAATATGGAACAAACAACTTATATTTCTAAATTAAAAAGATAAAAAAAATATCCCCAAAATAACTTATATTTCCAATCAACAAAAGCAACTTGATCAAAGCCAAACAACATAAAATAATTTTAGTTTTACCAATATTTGACTTCTACACACAACACAAATCCCAAATCATCTATTTTTGCAATATGAAAGGCATCATTAATTTGGGTCCAAATTAAAATGTTCGCTTTCTAGATACCTTTTTGTCAAATTAGACCAAGAATAAAAGTACGACGAATTGAAATAAAATGACAACGAATTGAAAATTAGGTTGGAAAAGACTTTTATTAGTCGTTCACTATTTTCCCCACAGACCGTTATACATCTAACTATAAATTATGTATAGGTCTTTGTTAAAATTTAATAGTATAAAAAATTATATTTGTTTGGTTTTGGTATTTATGTATAAATAAAAATTTAACGGGGTGGCACATTTAGTGGATGGATTATTCAAAAGATATAAATTTTTCGGATTATAAATATTTTGACTAATCAAACATGTTGATAATATTAGTACCGTATTAAGTCTAATTCAACTACAATATGTCATCCAATCATCACTGCCTCAATTTTTGGATTCGACGGTCAAATGATTTGCCATTCTCCACTTCAGATCGAACGAACGGTCGAAATCATTTCGCGGGTAATCTATCCATATCCGCTACAACTGTTGATGTATAGTAGAGGATGAAATTAATGTCCAAACCATTCGATTGAGATCGAACTGATTTAAAGGGCACCCTGACTCATGAGATATTTAGTTGGACCATTCTCAAGACCACTGTATCTAAGCACTGTATCAAATCCAACGGTTCATATCTGAGTATCAGTTTCCTACTATATCTAAGCACCAAAACTGCAAAACAATGCGCAGTTCACATTAACCTAAATGGGTAAGATTTTAAATGAGAAGTTTTGGCTTCATGCAATGCACCGACTAAAGAATCAAAACAGCGCAGTATATTGGTTTGTGCGCTGCATAGAGCTGAAACAGGTCTGTTAAAAGCTTCACCCGTGCTAAATCATTCCCACTTTTTATTAAAATAAAAAAGATATCCTACTTCTTGAATTCCTTCTTATTCCCCGTGCTTAGTCAAATCTTTCTCTTTCATATACACACAAATCCTGACCAAATCACCAAAAGAAACAATCATCACAACCCATTAGCAAATACCATTACACCTCTCTCTCTCTCTTTCTCCCCCTCCCAACCCCATCAATGGCTTCCTTGAGAGGAAATCCCTTGCTTTCTTCTATTTTCTCTCTCTGCCTCTTCTCTCTCCTATCCATGTCTACTTCAACAGACACCATCACCTCCAACTCATCTCTCTCAGGCACCAACCAAACACTCATCTCTGCTCAAAAACAGTTTGCACTTGGTTTCTACCAGCCTTCCAATTCCTCTTACTGGTACATATCCATCTGGTACAACACCATCCCTGTGCAAACATCGGTCTTCATAGCCAACCGAAACGCACCGCTCACCGACCCTGCCACGGCCCGGCTCACCATTGGTTCCGATGGTAACTTGGTCTTGCTTAACGGGTCTAAAACTGAAGTATGGTCCACTAATGTTACCGGTATAAACCCGTCGAACAAAACCGAAGCAGTGTTGAATGATAGTGGAAACCTCAATTTGAGATATGTGTCGAATACATCTGATGTATTGTGGCAAAGTATTGACAACCCAACTGACACGTGGTTACCGGGCGGTAAATTGGGTCTCAATAAAACAACTGGTATTAGCCAAAGGTTGATTTCTTGGAAGAGTTCGGCTGACCCGGCTGAAGGTATATACTCTTTTACTGCGAGTAAAAGTAACACGGGTTTAATTATTGGTGTAGTTATAGGCGGCGTAATTGCCGTGCTTTTTTGTTTCATACTTGTTTTGGTTGTAATTAAGAGAAAGAGAGATCAGAGGAGAGCTCGATTGTTAAAGGAGTCGCAAGGTACCTTAATTGCATTTCGGTACGATGATATGCAATTTGTTAGTAAGAATTTTTCTGAGAAATTGGGTGGCGGTGCATTCGGTTCGGTTTATAAGGGGTATTTACCTGATTCAACTGCTATTGCTATTAAGAAGCTAGATGGTTTTCACCAAGGCGAGAAGCAATTTAGGGCTGAGGTTAGCACAATCGGTACGATCCAGCATGTTAACCTAATTCGCCTCATCGGGTTTTGTTCTGAAGCCTCCCATAGGCTACTGGTTTATGAGTACATGCCTAAGAGCTCTCTTGATGCGCAATTATTTAATTGCAAAGATGTGATACTAAATTGGAGCACTCGGTACCAAATTGCACTTGGTACGGCAAGAGGGTTAGCATACCTACATGAAAAATGTCGGGATTGCATCATTCATTGTGACATTAAACCCGAGAACATTCTCTTGGATGACAGTTTAGTACCGAAAGTTGCCGATTTCGGATTATCGAAGCTTTTGGGTCGGGATTTTAGTAGGGTGTTAACGACCATGAGAGGCACTAGAGGTTACCTAGCACCAGAGTGGATAACAGGCGTACCGATCACTCCAAAAGCAGATGTTTATAGCTACGGCAAGATGCTTTTCGAGCTAATATCTGGACATAGAAACAACTCTGATCAATGGAATAGCACCTCATCAAGTACAAGTTTCTTCCCTACTTTTGCTGCTAAAAAACTAATTGAAGGAGATGTTCAGATACTTTTGGATCAAAAATTGGATGGAGATGCACCAATTGAACAGATTGAAAGAGCATGTAAGGTGGCGTGTTGGTGCATCCAAGATGACGAGACCGCTCGGCCGACAATGGGACAAGTTGTGCAAATTTTAGAAGGCGTTTTGGAGGTTCACACGCCACCAATGCCGATGTCACTTAAGAGTTATGGAGGAGAGTCCTGATTATATCAATTTCTTCTCGAAAATTTCTTCTGGTATGTTGAAATAGCAGCATCGATTCGAAAGGCCCAAGCCCAAAATAATTATTCTGGAAATTCAAGAACCAACTTCATAAAGTCAGTAACATGAAATTGTAGAGATAGAGTATAATCTAGAAAGTGCCTATACCGACTCTAGCTATGTCGGTTAAATGAACATGTAAAATCTAGAGAAATCAATAACCGACTTAGAGCTTGTATAAATAGATGAGTGAGGTCCGTGGATAGAGTGAGAAGTGTGAGTAAGAAATATATATCACTCTTGTACTTTCTCCATCAAATATAAGTTAAATTATAGTATACTCCTCTCTTCTACTATTTACAATTTACTTATATATTCAACAAGTGGTATCAGAGCGGGTTAGGTCCGGTTGGCTAGAAGGTTCGTATAACCCGTGAGTCTGTTGTCGAAGGTCCTGTTGGCTAGGAGGTTTGTGTAACCCAAGTCCATCGTGGTGTCGAAATGTCAGATTTGAGTGGCATGAGTGGTCTGATTGAGAAATTGAATAATTATAATTATAGAGACTGGCGAACTTGTATTAAGTCATATTTGCAGGGTCAGGATTTGTGGGAGATCGTGGGTGGTGATGAGATCGAGCCACCACCGAATTCGATCCGAGCCTATAAGAAGTGGAAGGTGAAGGCGGGCCGAGCATTATTTGTGTTGAAGGCTACGGTAGACAAGAGCCTACTGTCTCACATTGAAGATGTGGAGACACCAAAAGAGGCATGGGATGTCTTCGCCGCGTTGTTTTCAAGAAAGAACACAAGTCGGCTGCAACTGCTCGAGAGGGAGCTAATGAATATCTCCCAAGGTGACATGATTGTAAGTGAGTACTTTCTTAAAGTAAAGAATTTGTGTAGGGAGATTGAGCAGCTAGACGCCAATGCGAAAATTGGTGAAGATAGAATGCGGCGGATAATCCTAAATGGCATGAGGCCGGAGTACAGCGCCTTCATCACAGCAATTCAAGGATGGGCGACGCAACCAACCCTGCTGGAACTGGAGAATTTGTTGGCCAGTCAGGAAGCTCTTGCCAAGCAGCTGGCAGGTTTGACAGTGAAGCACGAAGAGGAGAAGGCCATGTATAGTGGTCGACGTGGAGAGTCGAGCAGGGACAGGTATCGATGACAACCTGAGGCGGAGAAGGTTTGTCATGAACAATGCAGTAGGTGCTTGTGTTCAGGGGGAGCTCCTAGAGGCCAAGATGGCAAAGGAGTAGAAAGTGGTGAATACCGGAGTAGAAGAGTGGAGTGCTACAATTGCGGACGATGAGGGCACTATGCGAGAGAGTGCCAGTTCAGGAAGAATGAAGGAAGCTTCATGGTGACCACGAAACACCAGAGGAGGTCCCAAGTGAAGAAGAGTGGGACGCAGTGGCGGCTGTTGCGATGCAGTCGGTGGCCGACGTAGAGGACGTCGAAGAGGCTGATGAGCCTGAGGATGAGGAGATCGACTTCGAGTCATGGTTCTTTGAAGAACCAGTTGAAGAACCGGTCAAGAAGAAGACCACAGTTGTGAGGTGCACGGTGGCTGATGAGGAGAAACCACAAGAAAGCACTGAGATGGTGACCATCACCAAGAAGGGTGATAATGACGAGACGTCACAGAGGAGTGTCGTTGTTGTGGAGAATACTACAGGACGAGTTTGTGCAAGAAGATGCAGCTCGTCTGATGACCCATCGAGAGAAGAAACCTAGACGACGACTTGTGTCAAGGCAACATGAGAAGAAGATTCCAGAACCTTCTCTTCTGAAGAAGACTATTATGGAAGATCGACTGCAGACGCCTAAGCAACTTCAAGCTTAGAAAATTGAAAGAAAAGCATGACGATCCAGATAAACACTCGAAGATCAAGACAACACCAAATCGATGCTGAGGGGGTGTTGAAATAGCAGCATCGATTCGAAAGGCCCAAGCCCAAAATAATTATTCTGGAATATTCAAGAACCAACTTATAAAGTCAGTAACATGAAATTGTAGAGATAGTATAATCTAGAAAGTGCCTATACCGACTCTAGTTATGTCGGTTAAATGGACATGTAAAAACTAGATAAATCAATAACCGACTTAGAGCTTGTATAAATAGATGAGTGAGGTCCGTGGATAAGGTGAGAAGTGTGAGTAAGAAATATATATCACTCTTGTACTTTCTCCATCAAATATAAGTTAAATTATAGTATACTCCTCTCTTCTACTATTTACAATTCACTTATATATTCAACATGGTACATCTTCGAAGACCCGAAGCACCACCTCAACTACCAGTGCATCTAGTTCACTAATTAAGAACTCGGGCTGAACTCGGGCTGATTTCGTTTAATAGTATAAAAAATTATATTTGTTTGGTTTTGGTATTTATATATAAATAAAAAATTTAACGGGGTGGCACATTTTAGTGGATGGATTATTCAAAAGATATAAATTTTTCGGATTATAAACATTTTGACTAATCAAACATGTTGATAATATTAGTGCCGTATTAAATCAAATTCAACTACAATATGTCATCCAATCATCACTGCCTCAATTTTTTGATTCAACGGTCAAATGTATTTATTTGAATCATAATAAGACTAAAAGGGTATTTTGTAATTTTGAGAATTTTAAAGGGGTTTCGTCGTAAATTTCAGGTCCTCATAGAACCTTCTTGAATCTTCAAACTTGCAGAGTCTTCTCTGCAAAAGTTCGTTCTGATGGGCCTTTATTTCTATTTGGGGTATGTCTTTCTTCTTTGGGTTTTTCTCTTTTTTTCTTGGGCTTCTATTTACCTGAATAAGATGGAATGGGCTATACAGCGGGCCTTATTATCTCTTCTTTGTTTTTTTTCGGCCTGTTCTTAATCATGATTCGTGCGGCGTTGTTCACGATTGCTTCATTCTTCGGTTTCCATTATATATTTAGAGTAGAACTAGGGTGTTTCTAAGTTCACCAAGTTTATTTGTGAACTTAATTCTGAAATTTATCGAATTGATTTCAAATGACGAATCTGAACCATTGAGATCCGTCTACTTATGAGTGATACATCTACATACAAAATTTTTAAATTTTTGAATTAATTTTAAATAGAGTTAAGTGGTCAAAAATGGTTTAAAAAATAAATGCATTAAAATTAATTTATAAACCTTCTAAATTTGACCACTTGAATTTATACTAAATTAATTCATAAGTTTAAATTTTTTTTCATGCAGATGCATCACTCGTAAACTAAATGAGTTTCAACGGTTCGGATTCATCATTTGAAGTCAATCCGATAGTTTTGAGTTCACAGAAAGACCTGAGGAAGTTAGGGACACCCTAGTTCAACTCATATATTTGCTTCTTGGAAACAATATCCTGAAATTTAGGCTAAAACATTTTAACAGAGTCGTTTTGGCTTTATGCAACGCAAGAACTGCAGAATCAAAACAACACTATATGTTACTCGTACGTTGCATGAAGCTAAAACTACTATGTTAAAAAAATTACTTGAAATTTATGTTGAACTTTTAAATTTAATGACCGCTTGCTTATTGGATAGGTAATGTGAAAAAGAATGTTAAGCAGCAGAAGGATGGATGCCACTTATTAAAGATACTATACCACTAGACTGTATTCTCCTGGCTTGGGGGTGGTGTTGTCCTTAGCTTTATCCTCAGCCACTTACTTAGTGGCTTAGTACTACCAAATTTAGTTTACTTTTGGAATTTAGTTATATCTAGAAGCTGGTTAATCTGTTGTTTACTTGATTGGTTTGTGAATGTTTTATATGTTTTTATGAGACAGCAACCCAGGGAGTTGTTCCCCTGATTGACAACTGGTACCTGTAATTAACTATTTCAGAAATGAAATGAGCTTTTAGCCTCTCTTTTTTTTTTTAAAAATTAATGGCCGCCACACTCTCATGATCATTAGTAAATAGAATTTAGACAATTATGGCAATAATATTAGAATTTAAACTAGTATTATCAAATGTCAATATTATTAGATAGTATCTAATTGACCCAATAAAGAAAATATATTTCTTTTTCATCGGATTCAAGTCATGAGGTGTTGACAAAAGCTTTCATTATAATATCATTACCAAATTTTCTTTTAATCGAGATAAAAATTTGTAGAATTTAGTCTTGAGCATAAACTTGGAAATTGTCTTACAATTGTACTTATTGTACATGCTTATCACATTTTTTTTACTCCAATATCAATTCTGGTATTCCAAAAAAACAATTTAATATCAATATGCAAAAGGGAATATATTTCTCAAAAATAGAATTAAAATGCCTCATTATTTTTGTGTCCTAATAAATCTCACATTCATATTTATGTTTTCAAATTTCAAAAAATCAATCCAAACTGTTTAATATGATCTAAATATCAAAATGTGCTTGGAGGTCAAATTTTATAGTTTTATTTAACAAAATTTACTACTTTTTATATAGATACAAAATTATTGGTTTACAAAATATTATGGATCATTAAAAAAACAATAATTTTGTACGTAATAGTATAAAACAGAACTTACTAGTAAGAAAGAAACCAGCGAGAACATATCAAGCACTTCAAATCGACTATTTAAATTTTGAAATCGCAAAACTAATTTGGTCGTTCTAAAACCTTGGTTATACCACTATGACATTAGCCAATTTTTACATGCTACATAAACTTTTATCATTAAAATCTTGTTATGTGATAGATTTTCTCGCTAAGTAGGAAAGAAAGATACCAACACTGTTACATAAATTTTAGTGAAAAATATGATTAAGAAATTAACAATTGTTTTCACTTGCAAACACTTGTATTTTATTAATTTCGAAAGTGAGATTAAGAAAAATAAAAAGACTAAAAAAATAACCAAACAAGATGAAGAAATTATTTTTCTTAACAATATTCATTGAACTAAACTTGACATCTTTCAAGTTAATTAGGTCGAACTTAATTAAGTTTGACCTAACAAAATTAACCTTGATTTAAATAAATTCTGCATACCAAAAAAGAATAACCAATTTAAGCTCTCACATAATACCGTTGAAATACAAATTATACCAAAAAATAATAATAATAATAAAGTTGAGAATCAAGTCGTTCAATTGTTTAATACTACAAAAGAAAAAAAATCATCTGAATTTCAAATTTAAGATTTCTGACACAAAAAGTAGTTCCAATTTAAGATTTCTCTCGCAAAAAAATTTCTCTTATGCCACTAGACTAAAATTAGTTTTCATATTAAAAATTAATTACAAATATTTCCTTAAGTAACTATAAAATACTTCATTGCAATAGTTTACTGAAATTTTATTATATGATTTTGGTAGTGTCAATTGTTGGGGTGAAAACGGTATGGATAATATCTGATCCGTATTCGATCCGTATTTGAAAAATTAGATGTGGATATCTGATATCTAAATATCCGTGTGGTATGGATATGATTTTAAGTTTCAATTATCCGTATTCAAATAGTAGATATATCATATATTTTAATATATATTATAAAAAAATATTTTATTCACCATTAAAATAGATAAATATTATGAACTTTAATATGTTTTAATATTATTTTAATAAATATCCGATCCGACTAATATCCAATCCGTATTCATATTTAAAAAAGTATAATATGCATATAGTTTTAGCACTATCACTTTGTTTTCACCCCTAGACTCAGAGTCTCAGATGACATCAAAGAAATTTTAATATTATGCTCATGTTGCGAAATATTATTGTATCAACTTTTTATCTTGATTGATCGGAGTGTCTGACCCGGTATTAATTTCTTAGTTAATTGGTACAAGGAACTAAACGACAAACTAGCTAGAACTATAGCATCAGTGAAATCCAACATGCACTAAATTAATGCTTCCAACTAACATACTAAATAATGGAAGCATGAATGCATTATTGAGAGACGCATGATTAATTGTTTGTTTCAGCAGCCTCGTTTACTATAGGGAAAGTTTCTAGTGTGCCCAGGGGTGTACAACGGGCGGGTCGATGATATTTTATTAAAATTTGAATCCAACCCGATTACACCGGGTTAAAAAAATTCTTTACTTGACCCACCCATAACCCAACCCAACCCATCTATTTTTTTATATACGGGTTATTACGGGTTATGCGGGTTAGACGGGTTAAACGGGTTATAATTTTGATCGAAAACCTATTATATATCTTTTTACTATTTTTATTAAAACTAAATACAAATAAAAGTGACAAACATAAATAAAATAGAAATAATTTAGCATATAACATCCGTAACAAAAACAACATATCCATAATGTAACATCCTAAAAAAAAAGGCAGCAACATATAACAATCGCATATAAAATCCATGAAATAAAAAAACATAACAATTCAAATTCAAATTAAACTTAAAACTCTTAATGTCTTCAGAGCTCCAACATTTTAGCTCTGGTGCCTGAAATAATAATAAAGATGTGATAAAAAAATAAAAGTTAAGTTTGTCAACAAATATAATAAAATCATATAAAGTTCTAGAATCTGGATCATATATGGATTAGTTACCTTTAGCCTTGAATTGTAACCCCAGCATTAGATGACTTTGGTGCTGCATGTTCCTGAAAAAAAAAATTGTGAATGTGAAATTGTATGTCCAACAAGATTAAAACACAATTTAAATCCATTAAAAAATATTAGGAATGTAAAATTGTATGTCCAGCATTAGATTTGAGACCGGGTCCGGGTATAAACGGGTTATTAAGAGCAAATCCGTGACCCGACCCAGAGTAACGGGTTTGTCAAAATCCAACCCGTACCCGACCCAGTAACATCTCAACCCGGTAAAATACGGGTCGGGTCGGACGGGTCAGACGGGTCGGGTGGGTCGACAGTATTTTTGTACACCCCTAAGTGTGCCCATATAAACTTCTAAAATTAGTTAATTTTTTCATAAAAATACTAAAATATTCAATATACTTATAATAACTAAATATATTTTTTTCTTCTATCTCTTTTAGTTACTTAACCTTGGCATTCTCTTCAAATAAACCTATATATCTTTTATTTTTTTCAAACAAAATAGAGGAAAAAACACTGAGGATTTGTTTGAATGGAAGGTAGAATAGCTAGAATAGGAATATTTGGGATTAATAGATGAGAATAGGGAAAAAAAATAGTGATTCATATTAGTGTGAAAATGGTGTTATTCAGATTAGTAAAAATATTGTTTGGATTGTATATTTGAAATAGTGAATAATTGTAACCGAAAAAAAATAGTGTGAACAAAGTGTTAATTAAGATGAAAGATAGGCAAGTGAGATCTCAAACGAATTGTCATGACGTGGAGATGACAGATTTGGTGTCAACTTTGTTATTTCGGAACTGCGTTGGCAGAAATCCAAGAATTAATTATTATTTTTCTCTCTCTTCACACTTTAAAATAGTAGTTATTTCAACATTTACAAAGAATAAAGAATAACAGTTATTCTAGCTATTCCGGATAGCAAAAATACTATTTGCGTTCACATGTGTAATAATATGGTCATTCAATGCTTTGACCTACCATTAAAAGGACACCTTCATTTAAAATAAAGAGATATATTTGTCAAATTAATTTTTAAAATAACTAAATAAAATTAAATACATAAAAGGGATAGAAGAAAAAATATTAAGTTTTTTGAGGATATTGGATATTATGATAGAAATTAGTTATATTAGAAGTTTATATGGGCACACTATCAATTCTCCCATTATAATAATATGATTCACATTTTAGCATCATTCATTCATTTATTAAGAACAAAAGAGTCAGATTTTGCAGTTGATACGGAGATGTCAGCTATTAGATGTAAGATGTTGTGGTCTAATTGGTGTAGAGATGGAAAATTTATCACCTCAATCTCTTAAGAAATTTCTAGATTTTAGAGGGGTTAAATTGAACAATCCTTAATATGGTACAAAGCTTTATACACCAAAAAAGAAATATTTCTTTAAGACCAGTTGAAGGTCAGATTATTAATTTTTAAGATAAAAATTATAAGACTTTAAATATTAAAAAAAAAATCTCATTCAGATTTCAAATATGCAATTTTTCACATAAAAAATATTATTTTTATCACGAGATCAAAAATTTAATATATTTTTTGCTTAAAAACAAAATATTGCACGGAAAGAATTTGCACAAAAGACGTTGAGGTTGGTGAAGGGGCTGTTCTTGTTATTTTTGTAATGGCATAGATAATAATATAATGAATTTATATCTTTATTTTAATATCTAAATAAGTCCATATGAACATCTCAACATAATCTTTGTATAAAAATGTGTTTAGAAATTAAATTATACAAATTTAAAAAAAAATTTAAGAAAAATATTATTTTACATTGATAAAAACTTACTACTTTCGGATGATCAGAATATTTAAATAAAGTGATTTTCTACATATCTAAAATAATATAAAAAAATGTAAATTTTGGTCTTATATGAAGATCGTATTGAATGATTCAGATCGACTATGAGATTTAAAACAGAGGTATAAATTCATAACATATTAGATGGATCGATATGTGTATTGCAAAGTACCGTAGCCTCACTCTTATTTAATGATTTGAAAATTTAATAATATAGTTTTCTCAATTTGACAAAATATCTTACCATTTTATTGTTTTACAAAGCTGCTCAATTAGAGTTAAGAAATAGAGTGAGTCTATGGTACTATGCATATCACAAGTTGGTTCGTAATACGGATCAATATTTTTGTTTTTAAAATTCTAATAGTCAATCTGAACCGTTCAACATGATCCCCATATGAATATGTACTTGCAGACCGAATTTTATATTTTTTAGAATTCTTTTACTATTTTTTAAGATAGGTAGAAAATCACTTGATCTGAAAATTCTGGACCATCCAAAAACAGTGATTTTCTACCTATCTAAAAAAATAGTAAAAAAATTCTAAAAAATATAAAATCAGATTTGCAAGTACATATTCATATAAAAATTATGTTGAATGGTTCGAATTAACTATTAAAATTTTGGAAACGAAAATATTAATCCGTATCACAGACCAAATCGTGCTATGCATAGTACCATAAACTCACTCTAAGAAATATCATCTGATCCCCCACATAGAGATGAGAGCATGTGCTTCTAGAAATTTTCTTTATGACAAAATAAATGCTCCTTTGCAAAAGGGGATGAAAATAAATGCCAACAAACCTACCGGTCGCTTTAGTGCATTTAAGACTTAAACATGTGACTATTCATTTCATATGATCATATCAACATCTGAGTTTCCTTGCATGCTCTACGCGGGAGCGATAAGGCTACCTTACAGACACATGAAACCTTGCATGCTCTACGCGGATGACGCACTACTTTTCTTCAAACCAGACAGCAACCAAGCAAGGGCAATTAAAATTGTATTACTGGTATTTCAGGAAGTTTCAGGACTTGCGATCAATCTACAAAAGTCTGAAATAATAGTGCTCAATGTGCAGCACCAGCAGCAGCAACAGTTGGTGCAAATTCTAGGCTGCAAGGTGGCAAACCTTCCATTCACCTATCTTGGCATCCCGCTATCAGATACGCGCCTGCCCAAAACGGCATACCTACCGCTCATCCAGAAGCTGACCTCACGATTAGCGGGCTGGACAGCAAGGTTCCTTTCAATCGCAGGAAGGCTGGTGCTACTTAACTCAATTCTATCTGCCATGCCGGTGTACTTAATGTCAGTTATAAAATTGCCGCAGTGGGTGATAAAGAAAATTGATGGGATCAGGCGAAGATTCTTATGGCATGGCGTGGCAGAGCAACACAAAGGTTACAATCTAGTTAATTGGGAAGAAGTGTGTGAGCCTAAAGTAATTGGAGGTTTGGGTGTACTGGATTTGACAATGTTTAATTGTGCCCTCCTCATGAGAAGGATCTGGGACTGGCACGCCAATGGTGATAGGCTATGGAAGCCTTTCCTGTTGGAGACAACCACTACATGTGAAGGATTACCATTCACTCACGTGTTCTTCACAATACCTCAAAAAGTGCGACAATTCTTTCATGTCTCCACTAATTGGGCACCTGGAAATGGTGAGACGATTCAACTCTGGGACCATGACTGGGGGGAAGGGCAGCTGCGTTATTACTTGCCAAACCTATACTCTTTCACGGAGCACCCAGAAATATCACTGCAAATGGCCACCAACCAACAGCCACTCGATCAACTGTTCAAACCAAATCTTACGCTTGAGGCACAACAGGAGTTAGCCGAGTTGAGAGGCTACCTAGGGCGACTAAATTTAAGGCAAGGGATCAGAGACGAAATAACATGGAAATGGACAGCCAGTGCCAGCTTTACTGTCAAATCGGCATACACTCTTCTTAAAACTGGATCACGGATCACAACAGCAAATTCCAAGCTTTGGGAAGTTCGGGCACCGCCAAGAATCAGGATTTTTGCATGGTTGGCAAACAGAAATAGCATCCTGACACACGACAATTTACAAAAAAGAGGCTGGGCTATAGTCAGTAGGTGCCTCCTGTGCAAGGAGCAGACCGAAACAACACAGCACCTGTTTGAGGATTGCATATACACACTAAGGTTATACAACAAGTTGGTAAGATCTAGGCCGGCATACAAATGGCCAAACAAACCATCAATTGCGATTCACAACAGAGAAAAGGTAGGCAACTTGCACCGAATACAACAATCGGCAATGATGATCATGCAATTCGTGATTTGGAGAGAACGATGCAATCGCTCATTCACTGACAACCATAAACAAGTGGATGACTTGATGGGGGAAGTGACATGCCAACTACACCATTATGAGAAAGTGAGACGACAAGCCAACAACGAGACGGAGCCGGACTAACTCTGCCGACAACAGGGCTTCACCGGGCATTGACAAAAAGATGCAATGCTAGTAGCTGGTACCGCCGCTGGTACCAGCTGAGGGATACTGGCATGGTAGAAGAAAGGGGCCTGTTGCTCCTCAACTTTCAACTTTTCTGTTACTTATTGTTACTTTCATGCTTTTCTTTCCAACTTTTATTAATCCCATTTCGGGGTACTGCTATTTCCTATTTCCTTTTCTGTACCGGGTCGGGCTCAACTGTTTTGAGCAAGATCCTCTTACTTTGCTTTAATGGTGGTTACCATTCTTATGTAACGGATCCAATTATTAATATAAATGGGGGCTAGACCCTCATTTTTCTTCAAAAAAACATCTGAGTTTCCACGTTTACATCACCATTCACTGGTCGTTGTTTAATTGTTGGGGAGGTTAGCTAGTATAATATCAGTGTCATTTCAGCCTATATAACACTAACTTTAAAATATATCAAATTGGCTTCAAACGATGAATCCAAACGTTCAAACCGATTTACTTCATTAGTTGTGTGTTTACATGCAAAATTTATAATTTTTTAATTTATATAGTATCAAGTCAAGCGGTCAAATATGTGAGTTTTTAAGTTAATTTTAATACATTCATTTTTCAATATTTTTTACCGCTTGATTTGATACTAAAATAACTCGAAAATATAAAAAATTTACATGTAAACACATCACTCATAAAGTAAATCGGTTTGAACGGTTTGAATTAGTCGTTTAAAGTCTATTTAATTAATTTTGAAGTTAATATCATATGACACCGATGTCATACTAGCCAGACTCATTATTGGACTATTATTCCCCTGTATTATATAAAAATAGTATATGTTTGACAGATAGGTTGAGCATGGTTAAATAATTAATTATTATACAATTGATTAATCGCCAAGTAGAATTTGATGGTTTTTCTTCAATAAATTATTAAATGTAATTCTGCACTTGTCACACAAATATTCGAAGTTTGAAAAAAAGTTCTTGTGCACTTAACTAATAAAAATATGATAAAATTTTTTATTTTTTATTTTAAGTTAGTATAAAATAAAAGGTCGACATCTAACTAGACAATTTTTAGACATGTTGACAATAGAATATTTACCTACTTTTTATAACAAATAATAAATGACTCACATTTTATTTTTGTGAAGCATTTACAGTGTAAAAATATCAATAATTTTATTTAAATACAGAAATGTCCAAATATTCAATTAATAAATTTTGAAACTTCCAAAAATCATTGTTTCATTAGAGAGAATCATAAATTACAAAGTAGCTCCTCTTCACAATCTTCTAATTTTACCAAGTAGTTATAATGCAAAAAATAAGTGCCAAATGAAAGGTTATCAAAATCATAGTTTCTATAGGTTCTTAATTCATAAAAATTGGAGTTTAAACGAAGATGATATGATTGGAAAATAATAGTATAAATTTTTAAAAACGCTCTTCAAATACAATTTGTGTTCATCAATTTCCACTATTTGCAAATAGCAACTAGGATTCTAAATAGCGCACTATAACGGTACTATAGCGTTTTCGGACCATAAAAACTATGGCGCTATTGGCGCTATAATAGTGCAATATAGCAACATCGTCGTTTTTTTAGCTGTTTCGCTATGACACGATAAACGCTATTTAAACCTTTAATAGCAACCCTTAAAGTTAAATGCATATATTACTCATAAAAATAATAATTATCATTTGAATGATGCCAGAATATATTGATTTTGTATGTCATATGTTATAAGCAATAAGAATATTCTTATTCTTATTCTTATTCGTATCTTCCGATATAAATAGAATGAAATAATTGAAGCATTTAATTTATTGACACTCTTAAAAAATTTGGCAAAACAAAATTTATTCTTTTGGTGAATTAATTACATTTGTTTTTATTCTAAATTGAGAGAAACAACTTCCCAGAAAGATCGAACAAACAACTTATATTTCTAAATTAAAAAGATAAAAAGAATATCCCCAAAATAGCTTCCAATCAACAAAATCAACTTGATCAAAGACAAACCACATAAAATAATTTTACGTTTTACCAATATTTGACTTCTTGTATTACGGTAGGTATCTGGATCTACACACAACAAAAATCCCAAATCATCCATTTTTGCAATATGAAAGGCATCATTAATTTGGGTCCAAATTAAAATGTTCGCTTTCTAGATACCTGTTGTCAAATTAGACCAAGAATAAAACTACGGTGAATTGAAATTAAACTACGACGAATTGAAAATTAGGTTGGAAAGGACTTTTATTAGTTGTTCAAGCTAATTTTTGCCACAGACCGTTATTACTATGTGTGTTATGTATAAATTTTCGTTAAAATTTAATCGTATAAAAAATTATATTCGTTTGGATGGTACTTATAAAATAAAAATTTAACGGGGTGGCACATTTCAGGTGATGGATGATTATTCAAAAGACATAAATATTTCGGATTATAAATATTTTGACTAATCAAACATGTTGATAATATTAGTACCGTATTAAGTCTAATTCAACTACAATATGTCATCCAATCATCACTGCCTCAATTTTTTGATTCAACGGTCAAATGATTTGCCATTCCCCACTTCAGATCGAACGAACGGTCAAGATAGAACGAACGATCCAAATCATTTCGCGGGTACTCTATATATATCCGCTACAACTGTTGATGTATAGTAGAGGATGAAATTAATGTCCAAACCATTCGATTGAGATCGAACTGATTTAAAGGGCACCCTGACTCCTGAGATATTTAGTTGGACCATTCTCAAGACCATTGTATACCTTTCGATCAAATCGAACGGTCAGATCTGAGTATCAGTATCCTACTATATCTAAGCACGAAAACTGCAAAACAATGCGCAGTTCACATTAACTCCCCGCTAAATGGGTAAGATTTTAAATGAGAAGTTTTGGCTTCATGCAATGCACCGACTAAAGAATCAAAACAGCGCAGTATATGGTTTGTGCGCTACATGGAGCTGAAACATCTCTGTTAAAAGATTCACCCGTGCTAAATCATTCCCACTTTTTATTAAAATAAAAAAGATATCCTACTTCTTGAATTCCTTATTCCCCGTGCTTAGTCAAATCTTTCTCTTTCAGATACACACAAATCCTGACCAAATCACCAAAAGAAACAATCATCACAACCCATTAGCAAATACCATTACACCTCTCTCTCTCTCTCTCGCGCGCCCCTCCCAACCCCATCAATGGCTTCCTTGAGAGGAAATCCCTTGCTTTCTTTTATTTTCTCTCTCTGCCTATTTTCTCTCCTATCCATGTCCACTTCAACAGACACCATCACCTCCAACTCGTCTCTCTCAGGCACCAATCAAAAGCTCACCTCCCCTCAAGGACTGTTTGCACTTGGCTTCTACCAGCCTGGCAACTCCTCCTACTGGTACATAGCCATCTGGTACAACACCATCTCCCAGAAAACATCCGTCTTCATAGCCAACCGAAACGCACCGGTCACGGACCCTGCCACGTCCCGGCTCACTATTGGTTCCGACGGTAACTTGGTTTTGCTAAACGGGTCTAAAACTGAAGTATGGTCCACTAATGTTACCGGTATAAACCCGTCGAACAAAACCGAAGCAGTGTTGAATGATGATGGAAACCTCAAATTGAGATATGTGTCGAATACATCTAATGTATTGTGGCAAAGTATCGACAACCCAACTGACACGTGGTTACCGGGCGGTAAATTGGGTCTCAATAAAACAACTGGTATTAGCCAAAGGTTGATTTCTTGGAAGAGTTCGGCTGACCCGGCTGAAGGTATATACTCTTTATTATTAGACCCAAATGGTACCAGTCAATATTTCATACAGTGGAACAAGACTGAACAATACTGGACCAGTGGTCCCTGGAGTGATTCACAGAGACTTTTCACTGATGTCCCTGAAATGACCGAGAATTACATATACAATTTCACTTATGTGAGCAACAAGGAGGAGAATTACTTCATCTACTCGGTAAAACCTGATACCGGTCTGATATCAAGATTTACAATGGATCCTAGTGGCCAAATCAAACAAACAAATTGGGTAAACACATCACAACAGTGGATTCAGTTCTGGTCTCAGCCAAAACAGACATGTGATGTGTATGCGCTTTGTGGGCCCTACGGTAGTTGCAATGGGATTGAATTGCCATATTGTAATTGTTTACATGGGTTTTCACAAAAATCTAAGAGTGATTACAATTTGGAGGATTATAGTGGTGGATGTGTGAGAAATACCAAATTACAATGCGAAAGCAGCAATCTGACTAAGGTACAACAAGATAAGTTCTATGTTTTGTATAACATGAAGTACCCCGACAATTCGCAGAGTATACAAGTTAATAGTGCACAAGAGTGCGAATCAGCTTGTTTGAAAAATTGTTCCTGCTCAGCTTATTCGTACCAAAGTGGGTGCAATTTGTGGTACGGAGGTTTGTTGAATCTCCAAGATGGATATAGTGGAAGTGGCGCTGGTACGCTTTATCTCAGGTTGGCTGCATCAGAATTTACTACGAGTAAAAGTCACACGGGTTTAATTATTGGTGTAGTTATAGGCGGCGTAATTGCCGTGCTTTTTTGTATCATAGTTGTTTTGGTTGTAATTAAGAGAAAGAGAGATCAGAGGAGAGCTCGGTTGTTAAAGGAGTCGAAAGGTACCTTATTTGCATTTCGGTACGATGATATGCAATTTGTTAGTAAGAACTTCTCTGAGAAATTGGGTGGAGGTGCATTCGGTTCGGTTTATAAGGGGTATTTACCTGATTCAACTGCTATTGCTATTAAGAAGCTAGATGGTTTTCACCAAGGCGAGAAGCAATTTAGGGCTGAGGTCAGAACAATCGGTATGATCCAGCATGTTAACCTAGTTCACCTCCTCGGGTTTTGTTCTGAAGCCTCCCATAGGCTACTGGTTTATGAGTACATGCCTAAGAGCTCTCTTGATGCGCAATTATTTAATTGCAGAGATGTGATACTAAATTGGAGCACTCGGTACCAAATTGCACTTGGTATAGCAAGAGGGCTAGCATACCTACATGAAAAATGTCGGGATTGCATCATTCATTGTGACATTAAACCCGAGAACATTCTCTTGGATGACAGTTTAGTACCGAAAGTTGCCGATTTCGGATTATCAAAGCTTTTGGGTCGGGATTTTAGTAGGGTGTTGACGACCATGAGAGGCACTAGAGGTTACCTAGCACCAGAGTGGATAACAGGCGTGCCAATCACTCCAAAAGCAGATGTTTTTAGCTACGGCATGATGCTTTTCGAGCTAATATCTGGACATAGAAACAACTCTGATCAATGGAATAGCACCTCATCAAGTACGGGTTTCTTCCCTACTTTTGCTGCTAAAAAACTAATTGAAGGAGATGTTCAGACACTTTTGGATCAAAAATTGGATGGAGATGCACCAATTGAAGAGATTGAAAGAGCATGTAAGGTGGCATGTTGGTGCATCCAAGATGACGAGACCGCTAGGCCGACAATGGGACAAGTTGTGCAAATTTTAGAAGGCGTTTTGGAGGTTAACACGCCACCAATACCGATGTCACTTAGAGTTATGGGGGAGAGTCCTGATTATATCAATTTCTTCTCGGATATTTCTTCTGGTACATCTTCGAAGGCCCGAAGCACCACCTCAACTACCAGTGCATCTAGTTAACTCGGGCTGAACTCGGGCTGAATTCGTTTAATATTAGTACCGTATAAAAAATTATGTATAGATCTTTGTTAAAATTTAATAGTATAAAAAATTATATTTGTTTGGTTTTGGTATTTATATATAAATAAAAATTTAACGGGGTGGCACATTTTAGTGGATGGATTATTCAAAAGATATAAATTTTTCGGATTATAAATATTTTGACTAAGTATTGGATACCAATCAAACATGTTGATAATATTAGTGCCGTATTAAATCAAATTCAACTACAATATGTCATCCAATCATCACTGCCTCAATTTTTTGATTCAACGGTCAAATGTATTTATTTGAATCATAATAAGACTAAAAGGGTATTTTGTAATTTTGAAAATTGTAAAGGGGTTTCTTCGTAATTTCAGGTCCCTCATAGAACCTTCTTGAATCTTCAAACCTGCAGAGTCTTCTCTGCAGAAGTTCGTTCTGATGGGCCTTTATTTCTATTTGGGGTAAAAGTCTTTCTTCTTTGGGTTTTTCTCTTTTTTTCTTGGGCTTCTATTTACCTGAATAACATGGAATGGGCTATACAGCGGGCCTTATTATATCTTCCTTGTTTTCTTTCGGCCTGTTCTTAAATCAAGATTCGTGCGGCGTTGTTCACGATTGCTTCGTTCTTCGGTTTCCATTATATATTTAGAGTAGAACTAGGGTGTTCCTAATCACCAAGTTTATTTGTGAACTTAATTTTAAAATTTATTGAATTGACTTTAAATGACGATTTGAACCGTTGAGACACGTCTACCTTATGAGTGATACATCTACATACAAAAATTTTAAAATTTCGAATTAATTTTGTATAGAATCAAGAGGTCAAAAATGGTTTAAAAATTGAATGCATTAAAATTAATTTATAAACCTTCTAAATTGACCACTTGAATTTATACTAAATTAATTCATAAGTTTAAATTTTGTGCATGCAAATGCATCACTCGTAAACTAAATGAGTTTCAACGGTTCAGATTCATCATTTGAAGTCAATCCGATAGTTTTAGAGTTGAGTTCACAGAAAGACTTGATGAAGTTAGGAACACCCTAGTTCTAATCATATATTTGCTTCTTGGAAACAATATCCCGAAATTTAGACTAAAACATTTTAATAGAGCCATTTTGGCTTTATGTAGCACAAGAACTACAGAATAAAACAGCACTATATGTTGCTCGTGCGTTGCATGAAGCTAAAACTGCTATGTTAAAAAAATTACCCGAAATTTATGTTGAACTTTTAAATTTAATGATCGCTTACTTATTAGATAGGTAATGTGAAGAAGAAGAAGGCTAAGGAAGTAGCAAAAGGATGGATGTCACTTATTAAAGATACTATACCACTAGACTGTATCCTCTGGCTTGGAGGTGGTGTTGTATAGCCTCCACCTAGTGCTGATACCAATGATGAATGAAAGAGCAGGCTCTTTTTGAATTTTTTTGTCCTTAGTTTTATCCTCAGCCCTTTACTTAGTGGCTTAGTACTAACAAATTTAGTTTACTTTTGAATTTAGCTATATCTAGAAACTGGTTAATATGTTGTTTACTTGATTGTTTTGTGAATTGTTTATATGTTTTTATGAGACAGCAACCCAGGGAGTTGTTTCCTGATTGACAATTGGTATATGTAATTAACTATTTCAGAAATGAAATGGGCTTTTAGCCTTTTTTTTTTTTTAATTAATGGCCGCTACACTCTCATGATCATTAGTAAATAGAATTTAGACAATTATGGCAATAATATTAGAATTTAAACCAGTATTGTCAAATGTCAATATTATTAGATAGTATCTAATTGACCCAATAAAGAAAATATATTTATTTTTCATCGGATTCAAGTCATGAGGTGTTGACAAAAGCTTTCATTATAATTTCCTTACCAAATTTTCTTTTAATCGAGATAAAAGTTTAAAATTTGTAGAATTTAGTCTTGAGCATAAACATGCATGGAAATTGTCTTACAATTGTAATTATTGTACATGCTTATCACATTTTTTTACTCCAATATCAATTCTGGTATTCCAAATATCCAATTTAATATCAATATGCAAAAGGGAATATATTTCTCAAAAATAGAATTAAAATGCCTCATTATTTTTGTGTCCTAATAATATCTCACATTCATATTTATGTTTTCAAAGTTCAAAAAGTCAGTCCGACACTTTTTAACATGATCTAAATATCAAAATGTACATGGAAGTCAAATTTATAGTTTTATTTTAAAAAATTTACTACTTTTTATATAGATACAAAATTACTGGTTTACAGAAGATTATGGATCATTAAAAAAAGTAAAATTTGGTTTTCATGCATATTTTAATATGGAGAACATGTCAAGTACTTCAGATCGACAATTTAAATTTTGACATCGCAAAACTGATTTGTAGTTCTAAAACCTTGATTATACCACTATCACCTTAGCCAATTTTTACATACTACATAAACTTTTATCATTAAAATCTTATTATTGTGATAGATTTTCTCGCTAATGGAAAGAAAGTACCAACACTGTTACATAAATTTTAATGAAAAATATTATTAAGAAATTAACAATTGTTTTAACTTGCAAACACTTGTATTTTATTAATTTCGAAAGTGAGATTAAGAAAAAGAAAAAGACTAAAAAAATAACCAAACAAGATGAAGAAATTATGTTTCTTAACAATATTCATGGAACTAGACTTGACATCTTTCAAGTTAGGTCGAACTTAATTAAGTTTGACCTAACAAAATTAACCTTGATTTAAATAAATTCCGCATACCAAAAAAGAATAACCAATTTAAGCTCTCACATAATACCGTTGAAATACAAATTATACCAAAAAGAAAAGAAAAAATAGTAAAGTTGAGAATAATTAATTACAAATTTAAGGAAAAAAAATCATCTGAATTTTAAATTTAAGGTTTCTAGCACAAAAAGTAGTTCCAATTTAAGATTTCTCTCACAAAAAAATTTCTCTTATGCCACTAGACTAAAATTAGTTTTCATACTAAAAATTAATTACAAATATTTCCTTAAGTAACTATAAAATACCGCACTGCAATAATTTACTGAAATTTTATTATATGATTTTGGTAGTGTCAAATGTAGGAGTGAATACACTATGGATAATATCTTATTCGATCCGTATTTGAAAACTTAAATGTGGATATTCAATATCCGAATATCCTGTTGGAAAAAATTGAACTAACCAACTAGATTTAAATCTGAATTTTGATCACTAAACTTAATAATAATTATATTCAAAATTTAATCAATAACATAATTATAAATCTTTATTATCCGGAGCTGCAAAATGTGAACCTAAAGCAACTTCCTGTCCTACACACATGAATAATCGGATAAGATAGCCTCAAGTTACGTCGAGATTTCTCTGCCTACGGGCGCGACCATGGTAGAGGTTGATGAAACTTCTTTCAACAATGATAGCATAATAATATGTTTTCTATAAAGAAAATATTTATTTGTGGGAGAATAGAAATTGAATTTATGAATTATGGAGCTAAGAGAAAGAGCAAGAGAATAGAAATTGTTGGTATATATGATCTCCAAATGGCATGTGTTATTTATAGGCAAAACATAGATATCAATCAATTTGTGCATTCATGACCATTAAAGAAAAATATTCATCGTATATATGTTATTGTTTTTAACTCAATTGATAAATGCAATTAATTAAATCTGAAACGGACAAATGCAATTAATTACATATCAAGGCTCAAACGGACAAATGCAATTAATTGCATATATCAAAGCTAGATCATGATTTGCACAAAATTATATTAAATATGTATTGAGGTCACGTACAACTCATATCAATATATTTGATTCGATTTTCTGTGTTGGATAACTCATTCACAAATAGCTCCATAATTCATAAAGTTAAAAACATTAATATTAAAATAAGTATTAATTTATAAAAATTTTGTGTTTTCAAAATATATTTCTAACAATCCCCCACAAAACTCAAAATTTAATTTAAAAAATATATTTCTGCTACCATTGTTAATACTGCGCATTGGGCAAAATGTTCTGATTTCGCTTAGTGTCAATAATTTCAGTCCGAGGAGATCGGAGTGAACCAGGTCTTGAACAACGATTCCTTTGATCGGAACTTACATTATTACACACACAGTACAGAAAACTACATCGCGGGTTGTGCATTTGAGGCCATGCACGTTAACTTGATTTTTTCATGAGAATATTCTACGGGTTGCCTAAACTCAGTAGCCGCGGCCTTGTACGGTCATTCTCATATAGAAGAGTTCCCTCTGGGATGTGTGTAGAGTCACATCTCGTGAATTACCGACTTGGGATACTCATCTTATTACACTACACAGGAGCACTGATCACCATAGGGATGGGTTTGGAACAAAAGTTCCATATCTAAAATATTCTTGTGCTCCTTGGCCAACCTATCTGCTTGTTCTTACCCATTGAACCCCCTTCAGGGGATCGCCCATCACAGAGGTTGGGTTCCCACACCAGATTGGCCCATTAGGCTAAGTCCCATCCCCCTCGATGACTCTAGGACTTTTGTCCTATATATATAAGGACTTTAATTTTTAGTCCATCATCAACATTTTCACATCAATGAATTTTTATTTATTTCTCGAGCATGCAAATATTTTTTTTGTTATTTGTCAAAGAAACTTGCAAAAGAATATTCACCAATTACTTATGATTTAAAATGTCAAAATCATGCATTCTAATAAATCAAAGTAATTTAAAACATCAGATTAGATTAAGCATAGTATAACTCAATCAATTTTATCATCTCATGTCATGATAAATTCTCACATTTTCTTCAACATTTGAGAAAACTATAATGTAATCTCATTTAATTTTTATAATACATATTAGCCATAATCATAATCAAATATATTAGTTATCATGATCAATTAAATAAGCACTCTTTATTTTATACCCCCACATTTCGTTTTATTAATGAACTTATCATAATTCCTCAAATAATTAAAGACATCATTCAATATTTATGTATATTTATGCCATACATATCGTAGGGTTAATTTATTTTCTATAAACAATTTAATCCCCACAATTTACTATATATATAACATAATAATAATAATCATTCTATCATTTTTATGAAACTCATAATCAACATTGTGCAATTAGAAGTTAAATATGCATTTATAATTTCATGTCATATATGACTTAGGGTAGGTTTATAAATATTTTAATAAACATTCGAACCCTCATATTATTCTGTTATATATCAAATAATAAGGTTGACATCGTATTTAATTATACCCCCACATTTCTCTTTCTTCTTTATTATCATTAGTATTAAATATTTTCAATTTACTTTAGTTATCTTTCAGACTATAATAATACATAATTAAATATCTAATCTGACAACAAATAATTAAATAATTTGATTTATTATTATATCTATAAAAATTGGAATCCTACAATATTTATCAGATTTGAGAATTGTATGTTGGAGTTTTTATTTTTATTTTAGATGTTCATTACTTTCATGTAATCTAAAAATAAAACAGATATATTCATTTATTAGCTTCAAACATAAACTATATTATTTCTTATTTGTATGCATAGAAGACTTAGTGAGTCTCAGTACCCATAGTAGTATAGTCAAGATATTTTTTTTAATAAAGGAATAGTTTAGTTCGTTGTGTAAAGTTTGAGAATACATATTATTACAATATTTAAGTGTACATCAATATTTGCATACATGCTTATATTATCCATTCAATTTTCCATATCATTAAAGATAATTATGAACATTAAAAATGTAATAATGGTGTTTAAAAATTGAATTAAAAGATGCAGTTATTTAAATTAATATTATTGTATAAAACAAATTTATTGGAAATAAATTATAATATTTTATTACACTGACTTTAATAATATAACTAAGAAATTAATTAAACGGTTATGATATGATTTCTAATATTTTATTTTTATTTTCTGAGTAAATAAAAAATAGTATGACGAATAGTAGGTATTGGTCTATCTTATAAACATTTGTTCAAATAATTCCATCTCCTAGAATTATATATCAAATTTTAAATTGCATAATAACTTAAGATAAATTTCGAAGTCAAGTTTAGTTGATTAATCCAAAATATCCATTTAGAAACCAGATTTTAATTTCCCTTAAAATCAAATTATTGATATCTAAAATCAATTTAAAATTGATTAGATACAAAAAAAAAAAAAAAAATGACATTGCATTTTCTGATCGGACAGGTGGGAATGTCTTCTACACTGCTTAATATTCCCGATCATTAAATACATAATTATAAACATTAAGATATAATTACCATGATTAACAATTTAATTTAAAAAAAACAGTTATATAAAATCATATTATACTGTACTCTTGTAAGTCACAACTTCCGGAACATTAAATATAATATTTCATTTAATCCGATGGCATTAATTATGGAGGCATTAGATGAAAGTAATTATAAATATTAATATTGATTAGATAGGTTGTACCACTTTGTTAATTCCTCTATTTTTTAATTATATTAAACTAACACTAATTTCATGTGTTAATTTAAGAAATAAACGCTCACAGTTTCTTTTGGTTTTCTGTGCTCATTAAAGAGGTAATCAAGGTGGTTAATGAAATTAATTACAGAGGCAATTATAAGAGCATTAACTAGGGTAAGTATTCTTATTTATAGTAATTAATTATATTAATCGGTTATAAAATACAGGAGTAATGATGAAGCATAATTCAAAATTAAATGTTTTCTTTATTTAATTTTGTTATTTATTTAATTGTAAATTTTTCACCGATGACCTTAGAGATTTATTTGCCGATAACCCTAAATTTATTTTTATTACAAAGAAGTCCATTACTAAAATATTTCATGTATTACATATTATTCTTTTCTAGAAAAATATGTTTTTCTTTTAAATATAATTAATTGATCTAAGAATAACAAATCATATTTAAAGTTTTATTAGAAACTTCTGAACTGATTTATTCGTTTGCTTTACTACTAATTTATATCCGTTAAATATATCAGAATTAGCAAGGATGATAATTTATGAAGGATAGATATAATGACTAATTTACTGAAGTGATAATATATAAGATATTGAGAACAATATATCCTTCATGATGATCTTTTCTTTATAGTTTTGTTATTTCAATGCTAACGCGGATGATAGATAACATTGTATTAAAATTGGTTCTAGTAATTGAAATTCAATAAAAACACTATGATCAAAATATAGACAACAATAAATGGGCTGTCAATTAGGAGTTTTAATTGATCATAGGTATATAGAATTTATAATTAAACAAAATTTGAGGGTATCTGCAATTTTTGTTTTTGTTTTTTGGATCAGTATATGAATCCATTATAGGATAATTAATTGATATTATCATAAATCCACCACATATAAGACTTTGAATTGATTCCTCGTAATTTTTCATTTACAACTTCAATTATTAATAGGAATACACTGGATATATACTTCCAGTATAGCCGCCACTGGACATCAAGAGCAATTGAAAGATAACCGTATTCTGTTAAGCAATAGTTAGTTACAGACATAGCAAGGAGATTAGATTTGTATTGATTGTATTGTCTATCAATACACTGTATAGTATGCTGTAACACAATTGAGATCAATGAAATATTAAGATACTCATTCTCCTTTCTCTTAAAACTATCCCTCTTTAATTATATAATATATGATAGATGAACAACTACATGAACTTGAATAATCATCTAGTTTATTATTCATATTTCGATTCACTAAAATCAGATTTATATTTTTAGTAAGAAATCTAAAATGTCTAGTAAGAAATCAGATTTTTAATTTGGTTATGATTGGGATCAAAATAATAGAAACAAATTAAGACAGTTTTAATTTTTATTCTTATAGCAGAAAACCAATCTTGATCATGCTTAATTAGAAATTAATTAACAAATATAATTTCCTACTGCATTCAATGAACAAAACAGTAATTCATATATATGGGACTTAGTTTAATTTCATAAATCGCAACATCTATTCAAATTCAAATTGCTATTCCTCACTTCTCCGATTTTAATTTAAATCAAATAATAATGATTGAATGCAATTTCAGAGTAATCATACCGGCCAAATTTAAATCACAAAATCACAGAGATAGTTCATACAATTTCACTTTTTTTATCTTGCATTTCGGTATCCTAATTACTTTACAAGTATAAAATAATTAAAATCAGAATTTTAATTTGATCAAATTCAGATTACGGGTTTTTGCCTTAGATTGTTGGAAAAATTGAACTAACCAACTAGATTTAAATCTGAATTTTGATCACTAAATAAATTATAATTATATATATAAAAATATAATCAAGAATATAATTAAAACTTTATTACCCGGAGCTGCAAAATGCGGACCTAAGGCAACTTCCCGTCCTAAGCGCAGGAATAATCGGTTAAGCTTGCCCCAAGTTACGCCGGTATTCCTCTGCCTGCGGGCGCAACCGTGGTAGAGGTTGATGTAACATCTTTCAACAATGATAGCATAATAATATGTTTTCTATAAAGAAAATATTTATTTGTGGGAGAATAGAAATTGAATTTATGAATTATGGAGCTAAGAGAAAGAGCAAGAGCATAGAAATTGTTGGTATATATGATCTCCAAATGGCATGTGTTATTTATAGGCAAAACATAGATATCAATCAATTTGTGCATTCATGACCATTAAAGAAAAATATTCATCGTATATATGTTATTGTTTTTAACTCAATTGATAAATGCAATTAATTAAATCTGAAACGGACAAATGCAATTAATTACATATCAAGGCTCAAACGGACAAATGCAATTAATTGCATATATCAAAGCTAGATCATGATTTGCACAAAATTATATTAAATATGTATTGAGGTCACGTACAACTCATATCAATATATTTGATTCGATTTTCTGTGTTGGATAACTCATTCACAAATAGCTCCATAATTCATAAAGTTAAAAACATTAATATTAAAATAAGTATTAATTTATAAAATTTTGTGTTTTCAAAATATATTTCTAACATATCCGTGTAGCATGGATACTGATATGGTTTTATGTTTCAATTATCCATATTCAAATAGTAGATATATATCACATATTTTAATATATATTATAAAAAAATATTGTTATTCACCATTAAAATTAAATAAATATTATGAACTTTGATATTTTTTTCATATTATTTTAATAAATATCTGATCCGACTAATATTCAATCCGTATCCGTATCAAAAAAATTAAAAAAAAATATGAATATAATTTTAGCACTATCCACTTTGTTATCCACTTTGTTTTCACCCCTAGACTCAAATGACATCAAAGAATTTTTAAATATTATGCTCATGTTGCGAAATATTATTGGATCAACTTTTTCTCTTGATTGATCGGAGTGTCTGACCCGGTATTAATTTCTGGAAGCAGCTAATAGTCCCCGGACTCCAATTCCCGGAAAATCCTCGGATATAACTCAAAGTCTTTATAAACTAATGAAGCTAATTCTATAAATATTTTGCAGTAAACCTATAAGCTAATACAGTGGATGTCGAACTAATAGCGAATTCTCAAAAACAGTTATATATCCGCGTGGTTCCCTCATGAAAGTGCGTGGCCCTCCTTAATAACCTTTTCTATTGGATATAACTCAAAGTCTTTGTAAACTAATGAAGCTAATTCTGTAAACCTATAAACTAATACAGTGAATGTCGAACTAGTAGCGAATTCTCAAAAACAGTTATATATCTGCGTGGTCCCCCATGAAAGCGCGTGGTCCAAATTAGTAACATTTTCTCTTTTGGATATAACTCAAAATCCATGTAAACTAATGAAGCTAATCCTATAAACTAATGAAACTAATCCTGTAATCTTTCCATTTTTACAAAAACAATTATATATCTGCGTGGTCCCCTTTTCTCTTTTGTAAAAATAGAAAGTTTTACAAGCGGAGATTTTACGAGAATACACTACAACAGAAAGTCACGGCACCGGTCGTAGATAGTTATCCCGGTCGCTGAAACCCCGGTCGCTGTAAGCATTGTTGCAGATACTCTTCTGATGACGTCACCGGTCGCTGAATGACGTCATCCGGTAGCTGATATTTTTTTTGCGACCACTTTTTTTTGTCGCTGTTATTTTTTCTGACATCAGAAAAAGGTATCTGCGACCAAAAAAACGGTCGCAGATGGGTCCATAATCGGTCGCAGAAGGGTGATTTTTTTTGTTATTTTTCTTTTCTCCAATTGGTACGAAACGTACCAAACAAATATAACAAACTATCATTCATAATGCAACACAAGCAACAAACTATCATATTGCAAATATAATAAATTATCCCAAAACATGATCATATCATCCAAAAATCTAAGCAATATTCATCTAAAATTTCAAACCAATGAACAATTTCAAATAGTTCACCAAATACAACAATTACAAAAATCTAAGCAATATTCATCTAAAACATGACAATCTAAATTAAAGTCTTTAATGCTCCAAATCATCATTTATACTGTTATGAACAAAATTATACACAAAAATTGCGAAAACTAGACGTACTTCATACAAATCATTCTCGCCTTTTCCTACAATAACCAGTGCCCAATTAATTATTTACTGCAAGAATTTCAAGCACTAAATCAGTAACATAATAAAACCTTCTTAAATACAATTAAAAGGTCGGTACAAGGTTCACACACAACACAGATGCATATCACATGGGCAACCAAGTAACAGAGGTCAACACAAGCAACAAGGCCGATACAAGGTTCACACACAACACAGAGGCAAACAAGCCAAAACCAGCGAAAGCAACAGCAAAGCTAGCAAGCAAGAAAAAGGCACAGCCATGCAACGAAAACAGCACAGTTGAGCAAGGTCGGTACAGAAAATAGATAGGCACCACTCAAGGGCTAACAAGCAAAACAGCCCCAACAAGGTCATTACCAACAACAGAATCACACTTAACCATCACAAAATGACACAATCCCAAAATTCATCGTTTCACCGAGAAAATCAACAACTCACGCAGACAACAAATTAGTCAAAATATACGACAATGCCTCACCAAGCACACAATTCATAAAATAAAAGAAGTGTTTGAATATTTACCCGGAAAGGAAGCAAACCACAACAGAGGGCAATACTCGGCCGATACCAAGCAACTGCTCGCCTCACGGCCTTCCAAGCAAATCGGCAAGCACCACACCAGGAAAACACACCAGGCACCCAAGATCACCACAGGAAAGTAAAGGATAGCAAAAGCTATGAAATAAAAAACAATAAAAATAAAAGAGTGAGGCTATGGTCTATGCAAAGGCAACCGGCCGCAAGCAAATAAAGGTGCAAGGTCCAGGAAATAAGCACAAGGGCCACTGGTCAGAGAAAACAGCAGGCACAAAGAAAAAGAAAACGAACCAATCCTCATGACCACTATACCAGTAATGGTACGGTACCGGTAAAACCAGCAGGTAACAGAAGCAAAGAAAACCGCGCACCAGTTAAACCAGCCAAACAAGCAACTACAACAGTCGGTCGGGAAAAACAACAACCCGAGCACGGCGTCAAAATAAAAGGTGTTTGAATATTTACCCGAGAGAGAGAGAGAATCGCAACGAAGGTCAAAGCTCGGCAGGTACTAAGCAACGGCTCGCCTCACGGCCGCCAAAATCAGCAACACCACAGAAAGGGGCTCCGCTAGGCACCCGAAACACCAAGTAAAGCACCAAAGGTAACAGATCGCAAACACAAGGACACAAACCGAAAACCCTAGGGTTTCAGTAAACACCAAGACAAAGGCAAACGGAAAAAGGCTCTGAAGAGAGAGATTTTTTGGGGAGAAGAGAGAGATGAGCGGAGGAAAAAGAGAGAGATGAGCGGAGTAAAAATGAGAGAGAGTGAGAGCGGAGGAAAAAGAGAGAGATGAGCGGAGAGAAGAGAGACAGAGAGAAGAAGGTTTTCGCGCTGAGGTGCGTGATTTTTTTTTTTTTGGCTAACTTAAAACGCGGGACTCAGAGAGAGAGAAGGGAGGTTTTCACGCTGGGACTCTCTTCAGCGACCGACGATAGCACCGGCCGCAGATACAGTCGCATCAGTTTTTAGTTACAGTTTTTTTTTTTGAAAAAATAGACTTTTTGCGACCGGCGTTAGAACCGGCAGCTAATACCGTTCACAGAAAGTCTTTTATGCTGCAGTGATGTGAGAACGGGAGACATTACATTTTCTCTTAGTTAATTGGTACAAGGAACTAAGCGACAAACTAGCTAGAACTATGGCATCAGTGAAATTCAATATGCATTAAATTAATGTTTCCAACTAACTTACTCAATAATGGAAGCATTAAATGAGAGACGCATGATTAATTGTTTTTATTAGCAGCCTCGTTTACTATACGGAAAATTTCTAGTGTGCCCATATAAACTTCTAAAATTAGTTAATTTTTCCATAAAAATACCAAAATATTCAATATACTTATAATAACTAAATATATTTTTTCTTCTATCTCTTTTATTTACTTAACCTTGGCATTCTCTTCAAATAAACCTATTTATCTTTTATTTTTTTTAACAAAATAGAGAAAAAGCTAGAATAGAAAAATTTGGAATTAATAGATGAGAATAGAGAAAAAATAGTGATTCATATTAGTGTGAAAATGGTGTTATTCAGATTAGTAAAAATGTTGTTTGGATTGTACATTTGAAATAGTGAATAGTTGTAACCGAAAAAGAATAGTGTTAACAAAGTGTTAATTAAGATGAAAGATAGGCAAATGAGATCTCCAACGAATTGTCACGACGTGGAGATGACAGAAGTGGTGTCAACTTTGTTATTTTGGAACCGTGTTGGTGGAAATCCGAGAATTAATTATTATTTTTCTCTCTCTTCACACTTTCAAATAGTATTTATTTCAACATTTATAGAGAATATAGAATAGCAGTTGCTCTAGCTATTCCAAATAGCAAAAATGTTATTTGCGTGCACATTGCTATTTCGAATAGCTCTATTTTTGAATAGCTTCTATTCTTGGTGCATCCAAACATACCCTGAAAGGGTAAATGAGCAAGAGCACATGTGTAATAATATGGTCATTCAATGCTTTGACCTACCATTAAAAGGACACCTTCATTTAAAATAAAGAGATATATTTGTCAAATTAATTTTTAAAATAACTAAATAAAATTAAATAAATAAAAGGGTCAGAAGTAAAAATATTAAGTTTTTTTAGGATATTGAATATTATGATGTTGTCATGGAGAAATTAGTTATATTAGAAGTTTATATGGGCACACTATCAATTCTCCCATTATAATAATATGATTCACATTTTAGCATCATTCATTCATTTATTAAGAACAAAAGAGTCAGATTTTGCAGTTGATACGGAGATGTCAGCTATTAGATGTAAGATGTTGTCGTCTAATTGGTGTAGATATGGAAAATTTATCACCTCAATCTCTTAAGAAATTTCTAGATTTTAGAGGGGTTAAATTGAACAATCCTTAATATGGTACAAACCTTTATAGAGGGGTTAAATTGAACAATCCTTTAGAAATTTCTAGATTTTAGAGGGGTTAAATTGAACAATCCTTAATATGGTACAAAGCTTTATACACCAAAAAAAAATATTTCTTTAAGACCAGTTGAAGGTCATATTATTAATTTTTAAGATAAAAATTACAGAACCTTTAAATATTCAAAAAAAATCTCATTCGCATTTCAAATATGCAATTTTTCACAAAAAAATATTATTTTTATCACGAGATCAAAAATTTAATATAATTTTTGCTTAAAAACAAAATATTGCACGGAAAGAATTTGCACAAAAGAGGTTAAGGTTGGTGAAGGGGCTGTTCTTGTTATTTTTGTAATGGCATAGATAATAATATAATGAATTTATATCTTTATTTTAATATCTAAATAAGTCCATATGAACATCTCAACATGATCTTTGTATAAAAATGTGTTTGGAAATTAAATTATACAAATTTAAAAAAAATTTAAGAAAAATTTAAGAAAAATATTATTTTACATTGATAAAAACTTACTACTTTCGGATGATCAGAATATTTAAATAGGGTGATTTTCTACATATCTAAAATAATATAAAAAATGTAAATTTTGGTCTTATATGAAGATCGTATTGAATGATTCAGATCGACTATGAGATTTAAAACAGAGGTATAAATTCATAACATATTATATGGATTGCAAATAGCCTCACTCTTATTTAATCGAGTGATTTGAAAATTTAATAATATAGTTTTCTCAATTTGACAAAATATTGTTTTACATAGCTGCTCAATTAGAGTTAAGAAATATCATCTTATATATCCCCACATAGAGATGAGATGAGAGCATATGCTTCTAGAAATTTTCTTTATGACAAAATAAATGCTCCTTTGCAAAAGGGGATGAAAATAAATGCTAACAAACCTACCGGTCGCTTTAGTGCATTTAAGACTTAAACATGTGACTATTCATTTCATATGATCATATCAACATCTGAGTTTCCACGCGCGTTAGAACATTTCCATTTAATTATTACATCACCATTCACCAGTCATTGTTGAATAGTTGCAGAGTCTGACTAGTATAACATCAGTGTCATTCCAGCTTATATAACACTAACTTCAAAACCTATCAAATCGACTTCAAATGGTGAATCCAAACCGATCTACTTCATTAGTTGTGCGTTTACATGCAAAATTTATAAATTTTCGAATTTATTTAGTATCAAGTCAAGCGGTCAAATGTGTGAGTTTTTAAGTTAATTTTAATACATTCATTTTTCAACATTTTTTACCGCTTGATTTGATACTAAAATAATTCGAAAATATAAAAAATTTGCATGTAAACGCATCACTCATAAAGTAAATCGGTTTGAACGGTTTGAATTAATCATTTAAAGTCTATTCAATCAATTTTAAAATTAGTGTCATATGACACCGATGTCATACTAGCTGGACTATTATTCCCTTGTATTATATAAAAATAGTATATGTTTGATATACGGGTTGAGCAACCCTTAAACTTAAATGCATGTATTACTCATAAAAAAAATAATTATCATTTGAATGAACGCCAGAATATATTGATTTTGTATGTCATATGGTATAAGCAATAAGAATATATTAAAGAATTGAAGCATTTAATTTATTGACACTCTTAAAAAATTTGGCAAAACAAAAATTATTCTTTTGGTGAATTAATTACCTTTGTTTTTTATTCTAAATTGAGAGAAACAACTTCCCAGAAATATGGAACAAACAACTTATATTTCTAAATTAAAAAGATAAAAATAATATCCCCAAAATAGCTTCCAATCAACAAAAGCAACATGAAATTATTTTAGTTTTACCAATATATTGACTTCTACAAACAACACAAATTCCAAATCATCCATTTTTGCAATATGAAAGGCATCATTAATTTGGGTCCAAATTAAAATGTTCGCTTTCTAGATACCTTTTTGTCAAATTAGACCAAGAATAAAAGTACGACGAATTGAAATAAAATGACGACGAATTGAAATAAAATGTCAACGAATTGAAATAAAATGTCAACGAATTGAAAAAATTAGGTTGGAAAAGACTTTTATTAGTCGTTCACTATTTTCCCCACAGACGTTATACATCTAACTATAAATTATGTATAGATCTTTGTTAAAATTTAATAGTATAAAAAATTATATTTGTTTGGTTTTGGTATTTATATATAAATAAAAATTTGCACTAAATTATGCTTAATTATTATAATTACGGTAAAAAAAAAGCTAAAATAAGCTAAAATTCGGTGAACTATGCTAATTATATTAAATTACCCTAAACTCTAAACCCTAAATTTGACTAATTACTCTAAATTATACTAAATTTAATAATTACAACTAACTACAACGGATTTAACACTAATTACAACTAAATTATTCTAATTTGGTACATTACTAACAAATCCTAACATTTTACAACCGTTTTGCACTAAAAGTGAATTTTTAAAAAAATAATAGAGACTTGCTTGCAAATCTGAGAAGAAGTGTAGAAATTTGGGAGAAAAAGCTCAACCGAGGAGAGATAGTGTGAAATTTGATAGAATGAATTGTGAGAAATTCGGCAAACCCTCCACACATATATATAGCACAGGTACCAGTCAAAAAATAGCCGGTGGTGTATTAAATAGGATACCAGCCAGAAAATGGCCGGTAGTTGATTAAATAGGATACCGGCCATTTTCTAGCCGGAAGGAATATTTTTATTAAATCTCAGCAAACATGGGTATATTAAATAATTTGTAATAAACTTTGGATACTAATAAAAATGTCGGAATCAAAGATGTTGATAATATTAGTGCCGTATTAAATCAAATTCAACTACAATATGTCATCCAATCATCACTGCCTCAATTTTTTGATTCAACGGTCAAATGATTTGCCATTCTCCACTTCAGATCGAACGAACGGTCAAGATAGAACGAACGGTCGAAATCATTTCGCGGGTAATCTGTCCATATCCGCTACAACCGTTGATGTATAGTAGAGGATAAAATTAATGTCCAAACCATTCGATTGAGATCGAACTGATTTAAAGGGCACCCTGACTCATGAGATATTTAGTTGGACCATTCTCAAGACCACTGTATACCATTCGATCCAATCCAACGGTTCAGATCTGAGTATCAGTTTCCTACTATATCTAAGCACGAAAACTGCAAAAAATGCGCAGTTCACATTAACTCCCTGCTAAATGGGTAAGATTTTAAATGAGAAATTTTGGCTTCATGCAATGCACCGACTAAAGAATCAAAACAGCGCAGTATATGGTATGTGCGCTGCATGGAGATGAAATACCTCTGTTAAAAGCTTCACCCGACACCCGTGCTAAATTATTCCCACTTTTTATTAAAATGAAAAAGATATCACTTCTTGAATTCCTTCTTATTCCCCGTGCTTAGTCAAATCTTTCTCTTTCAGATACACACAAATCCTGACCAAATCACCAACAGAAGCAATTATCACAACCCATTAGCAAATACCATTACACCTCTCTCTCTCTCTCTCTCTCTCTCTCGCCCCCCTCCCAACCCCATCAATGGCTTCCTTGAGAGGAAATCCCTTGCTTTCTTCTATTTTCTCTCTCTGCCTCTTCTCTCTCCTATCCATGTCTACTTCAACAGACACCATCACCTCCAACTCATCTCTCTCAGGCACCAACCAAACACTCATCTCTCCTCAAAAACAGTTTGCACTTGGTTTCTACCAGCCTCCCAATTCCTCTTACTGGTACATATCCATCTGGTACAACACCATCCCTGGGCAAACATCTGTCTTCATAGCCAACCGAAACGCACCGCTCACCGACCCCGCCACGGCCCGGCTCACTATTGGTTCCGATGGTAACTTGGTCTTGCTTAACGGGTCTAAAACTGAAGTATGGTCCACTAATGTTACCGGTATAAACCCGTTAAACAAAACCGAAGCAGTGTTGAATGATGGTGGAAACCTCATTTTGAGATATGTGTCGAATACATCTAATGTATTGTGGCAAAGTATCGACAACCCAGCTGACACATGGTTACCGGGTGGTAAATTGAGTCTCAATAAAACAACTGGTATTAGCCAAAGGTTGATTTCTTGGAAGAGTTTGTCTGACCCGGCTGAAGGTTTGTACTCTCTATTATTAGACCCAAAAGGTACCAGTCAATATTTCATACAGTGGAACAAGACTAGAAGTTTCTGGACCAGTGGTAACTGGAGTGATACACAGAAAATTTTCACTGATGTCCCTGAAATGACCGAGAATTACATATACAATTTCACTTATGTGAGCAACAAGGAGGAGAATTACTTCATCTACTCCGTAAAACCTGAGACCGGTATGATATCAAGATTTACAATGGATCATACTGGCCAAATCAATCAACTAAATTGGATGGATACATCAAAACAGTGGCTTCTGTTCTGGGCTCAGCCGAGGCAGACTTGTGCTGTCTACGCGCTTTGCGGGGCCTACGGTAGTTGCAATGGGAACAATATGCCGTATTGTAATTGTTTACATGGGTTTTCACAAAAATCTAAGACCGATTACGATTTGGGGGATTATACTGGTGGGTGTGTGAGAAATACCAAATTACAATGCGAAAGCGGCAATCTGACTAAGGTACAACAAGATAAGTTCTATGTTTTGAATAACATGGAATACCCCGACAATTCGCAGAGTATACAAGTTAATAGTGCACAAGAGTGCGAATCGGCATGTTTGAAAAATTGTAGCTGCTCCGCTTATTCATACCAGAGCGGGTGCAATTTGTGGTACGGTGGTTTGTTGAATCTCCAAGATGGATATAGTGGAAGCGGCGCTGGTACGCTTTATCTCAGGTTGGCTGCATCAGAATTTACTGCGAGTAAAAGTCACACGGGTTTAATTATTGGTGTAGTTATAGGCGGCGTAATTGCCGTGCTTTTTTGTATCATAGTTGTTTTGGTTGTAATTAAGAGAAAGAGAGATCAGAGGAGAGCTCGATTGTTAAAGGAGTCGAAAGGTACCTTAATTGCATTTCGGTACAATGATATGCAATTTGTTAGTAAGAATTTTTCTGAGAAATTGGGTGGCGGTGCATTCGGTTCGGTTTATAAGGGGTATTTACCTGATTCAACTGCTATTGCTATTAAGAAGCTAGATGGTTTTCACCAAGGCGAGAAGCAATTTAGGGCTGAGGTCAGAACAATCGGTATGATCCAGCATGTTAACCTAGTTCACCTCCTCGGGTTTTGTTCTGAAGCCTCCCATAGGCTACTGGTTTATGAGTACATGCCTAAGAGCTCTCTTGATGCGCAATTATTTAATTGCAGAGATGTGATAATAAATTGGAGCACTCGGTACCAAATTGCGCTTGGTACGGCAAGAGGGTTAGCATACCTACATGAAAAATGTCGGGATTGCATCATTCATTGTGACATTAAACCCGAGAACATTCTCTTGGATGACAGTTTAGTACCGAAAGTTGCCGATTTCGGATTATCGAAGCTTTTGGGTCGGGATTTTAGTAGGGTGTTAACGACCATGAGAGGCACTAGAGGTTACCTAGCACCAGAGTGGATAACAGGCGTACCGATCACTCCAAAAGCAGATGTTTTTAGCTACGGCATGATGCTTTTCGAGCTAATATCTGGACATAGAAACAACTCTGATCAATGGAATAGCACCTCATCAAGTACGGGTTTCTTCCCTACTTTTGCTGCTAAAAAACTAATTGAAGGAGATGTTCAGACACTTTTGGATCAAAAATTGGATGGAGATGCACCAATTGAAGAGATTGAAAGAGCATGTAAGGTGGCGTGTTGGTGCATCCAAGATGACGAGACCGCTCGGCCGACAATGGGACAAGTTGTGCAAATTTTAGAAGGCATTTTGGAGGTTAACACGCCACCAATGCCGATGTCACTTAGAGTTATGGAGGAGAGTCCTGATTATATCAATTTCTTCTCGGATATTTCTTCTGGTACATCTTCGAAGACCCGAAGCACCACCTCAACTACCAGTGCATCTAGTTCACTAGTTAAGAACTCGGGCTGAATTTGTCTAATTTATATTTTATTTAAGTTTTACAGTTGTACCATGATAGCTTGCATTATATGTATACATATTGAGAATGATTATTTAGATATCAATTAGTGATTTAAATTGTAGAGAGTCCATGAGATAATTTTGTGTAATAAGTAGTTGTATACTGGCAAAAAAGCCCTATGTTTTTCATAATAAATATTTTCTAAATATGTACATGCTAAGTTGAAGCTTAATCCCATGAAAAATCAAACTGATGTTTTGGTAAATGTTCAGAAAGCCACCCTTTTTTTTTCTCTCTTTGTTATGATCTTCTAGAGATACTTGCCAAAGGTACAGGTGCTTGGTTTCATGCTTCAAACAGCAGTCCTTGGCGGAAACATTGGGTACCAGTCTTACTTGCACTCTTTAGCAGTCAGGAATGAAATAAATGAAATGCAGAGTTGGTTTCATAGAACTTAACATATGTAATAGGGAACAAGGACAAAAGTTTTTTTTTTTTTTGCAACCAGTAAATTGACACCTCTAGTGTTTGGATGAATGGAATCTGGAGACTTGATCTCCACATTTCACTTTCAAAAAAAAAAAAAACTATCCAACATGACAAAAAAAAAAATTTGATTAAAGCAAAAACATGGCAATATTCTGGAAAAATAGTTCTATGGAATCAGGCGGCCCAATTTGTTTGTTAAACTTGTTTTAGTTTGGGCCCAAAAAGCCTATCAGCCGCAAAATTTAAGGCCTTGTTTAGATTTGGATGTGTGTGAATATTTTTGGCAATTTTTGAGCCGAAGGATATTTGTTTTTCTTCTCATGATGTAACTTTTTTTTTTTTATTAAAGATTCCGGTACATTTCAGTATTATTTAGATGTTATTTTCGATTGAAGCATTAACTGATGCATATAGCTTCTGTGCATTTTAATCAACCCTCTTAATCAAAGCATTTTTTAAAATTTCCTATCTTGGTTCCTAAATTGATTTGATTTTTTTAATCAATATATTTATCCCTTTGCTGATTGATTTTTTTTTATTGATTTGTCAATAATATGAATTTCTCTGTTTTTGATTGAATTTTAATAACAATTTGTTTCAATTATTTTTTTAGATTGCAGTATCTTGACTTGTGGCGTTTCTTTTTCTATGAAACTTACAGTTCTGTATTAAAAATATCAATCTTGTACCGGTACATTGCTCCAGTTGTGAAATATGGTATGGAGCTGCCCTTATGTAAGATTGTTTCCTGTTCTGTTTTTCTTTCTACTATTATTATATTTAATGGATTTTTTTTTAATATTTCAATTATTAAATTTGCCTAAAACAAGTAATATACATTAATTCAAAGATTGATCAATTCTCAATTTTACCAGGAATGTCAGATTCATCTTTTTTTCTTAACTTGTCCTATTCCAGTATACAGCTTTCCTTATTTTCATGCCTCATTTTCTCTTTAACAAAAGAAATATATATATCGTCTCCTATTTTTAGAAAACGAAAAATTGATAGAATCTGTTAAATAAAAATACTTAACACGTGAATTATTTATTTTTACATGACGAGATATAATTTTTTTGCAATATTTGATATTAATATATTCAGACACTGACACTATTGAATTTATAAAATTGGTTCTAATCAAAGATGGTTAGAATTGAAAATTTTATGAATTTTTTTTCTGGACCATGGCTTGTTAATAAGACAAATTAATTTGACAAACCGCCGAATTTTAGCATTGGTTTGTGGGATTGATGTTTAATCTCTTGAACTTTGATAATAGTTTATTAAGGAGAACTATCGGAGAAAGAAAGCGACCACGCACCAAATTTCTGCAATTTTTAATTTTTAGAAATTTAAAAAATTAATTTGTCAGAAAATATTCCGATGGAACTCAATCATTGGCTCTGATAATTTGATTTTTATTTTAATTTTAATTTCTAAAACTTAATTCTTTTAAAAGAATAAGCTCATGCCTTCATCATTCCTCTTGCGGCATTTATTTTACTAGATTAGCATTGCATACTAAAGATATATTTACCAGGTTTGTTGATCATATCACTCTTGCATGCCACATACAACCATCACTTAATTAGTGTTGTTGTCTGTATTGAAAAGATTAATATGTTTGATATTATTGTACAAAGTAAGAATGATTCATTTTAAATTTTAAGATACATTAGCAAAAATTAAATTCTGAATAATAGTAGTTAAGTTTTTAAAGATATAACAATTACTTTTAATAATAATGTCAATTCAATATTCCATAAAGATCTATATGAAAAAAATATATATATTCCATAAATATATAAAGATGATTGAACTTTCTAATTAAGCTCTTACCAATGGCATATTATCAAGATTTTTTTATTATTGAATTAGTCATCGGCTAATTTTTTTTAAATATATAGGATCCAAATTAATTGAGCCAAGAGAAATGATTTAAAGGCATGTTCGTTTGTCACGGGATTGTGCAGGATGAGATTTGACAGGTTCAGGAACTCACTTTTTTATTTGCCGGAACCCATACTCATAAGTATGCACGGGAATAATTGTGAGAATGTACTGAATGAGTGTTTGGTTGTACCGTGGAAATAGTTGTGGAAATTAGTTTAAATAATTATATTAAATAGATGAAACATTTCTAATAAAAAATATAACTAAAATGGGTACAAATAAAATTATTTCTATATAATTTGTAAGATCTATTCTCATATTTATCTATTTGTAGCTTGTAAAATAGAAAATAAGAAAAATTATTTTGTTATTTTTTAATTACAGATATTGTTATCTTTGTAAATTTAGATTAACCAAAAATTATGTCTATACAAATTTGTTTCTAAATTTTTTGATATCCACAGTGAACCAACAAATAATTTCATTGATTCTGATGAATAAAATTCTTCCTCATAATTTTCGTCAAGCCATAACAAATATTAGAATGAGGAGGGATCCACTTACAACAAATTTGAGTTACAACAAAGTTACAACATTCATTTTTTTCATTTTCAAAGTCCAAATCGTCGATCCAAACCGTTCAACATGATCTCCACAATAAAATGTACTTGCAGATCAAAATTTACATTTTTTTGAATTTTTTTACTATTTATTAAGTATTTTACAAAAAATAGCCATACTTAGACCATTGAATTTTGTACCCATCTTAATAAATAGTAAAAAAATTCAAAAAAATATAAAATTTGATCTGCAAGTACATTTTATTTAGATAATCATGTTGAACGGTTTGGATCGACGATTTGGACTTTGAAAATGAAAAAAATGAATGTTGTAACTTTGTTGTAACTCAAATTTGTTGTAAGTGGATCCCTCCTCTATTAGAATATATAACAAACTTTTTAGCCATTTAAAATATATTTGTTGTATTACGTCGATTAAAAACACAGGAAAAGAATGAAGTATATATAATCGTTTTACTTAATATTTAATAATACTATAACAGAAGAAAGAAATTATTATTTGCTGATACATGGTATTAAATGCTATGATCGAAGTAAAATACACATGTACATGTTCTTTTGTGACTGATCGGACTCTTAACCAAAAAAAAAATACAAAAGAAATTTATTTTAATATTTAATCATATTTTAAACCTCAAATTGTCAAAATGTACAACATAACAATTTAATAATGGGTACAAATTAAATTTCTATGAAATTTGTCTCCGGATCATTCCATATCTAATTAGTCCCACAACTGAAAATATAAATGGAGTAGCACTATATATATATAACTCTCATCTTATTAAATTGGGATCTGATTCTGCTGCTTTTCTTAGAGAAAAGTAGAATTTTGCTTTTCCGATTTCAACCATTCAAAATTTTTTATTCACATATCTTGATAAAAAAAAATTTCATGCACAAATTTTAATAATTTTAAATAGTTAGAATCGGAAAAGTAGAATTATATTTTTCTCTAAAAAAACATGAGTGTCCATTTCATTAAATTGTGATAGAGGAAGAGAGGAGAGAAAATGTTTCTCTTGCCGTGAAAGCGAAGGGAGAGATTGAATAAAAAATACAAAAAGAAAGATAGTGGAGAGAGACAAAAGTAGAATAAAAAAATATGTGATAGTGGAGAGAGACAATTTTAAAAAAAAAAGATAGTGGAGAGAGAGAGAGAGTGACAGCTAGAGGAGAGATAGATTGGGAACAAAAAATTGAAGTCCAACTTGAGAATTTTGATCCCAAAAATTTTGGGAAAAAAAAATGGTGTGCCGAACAGCTATATGGGATTTTAAGTGGGATTAGTAGTCCAAACTCACCAAATTTCCAACTGGAATTGGTTGGCCGAACAGGACTTTTACTAGAGAGAAGCATGTTTTTTTTACTAGTCTCAGTCTTATTTTAAATTTTATAAAATATTACTAATTAAGTTTTGATGTTTATGACACCATTTGAGACGCTACCGGACATAAAGACACCTTCAGCATGAATCGAGATCCAGTGAAGTAATTCAATGTTTGGGTTTTAGATCGGAACCGTCCGATTCGAATCTGAGATCATCCATTCCGAAGTAGAGCACACACATTCCGACGATAGATTTGAATCTCGAGACCATCCCGAGCGACATATTCGAATCAGACGGTCTCGGTCAAAAACCCAAAAATTGGGTAACTTTAGGGGATCCGGACCCCTTCAGCATCGCTTCAACAGCCGAAATTTTTATTAATACCATCCCTCAAAAAAAAAAAAAAAACACCACAAATTTTTAGAGAATTTGATATTTATTAGAGCCGCAATGACAAATGACGTCTCTATTCTTGAGGTCCACCATTTGTCGTTACGGCCTCTCAAATAAAAAAATGCTTAGTTTTTTGGGTCTTTTAGCGGCCGCAACGACAAATGGCAGTCCACAAGAAATGAACCGTCATTTGTCGTTGCAGTCCTGATAAATATGAAATTCTCCACTTTCAATGGTCTTTTGATTTTTTTTTTTTTTTAGAATAGTATTAATAAAAATTTCGGTAAGAAAGACACTGCCATTAACCGTTCCATACACTTTGGTACATGCTCATGTATTTGACCATAACTCTTTCATACCAACTTAATAAAACATGTGCCAAGGGAAAAAAAAATAGTTTGTCTAGAATCAGAATGAGTCATGGTCAAAATGGCGTGCTAAAAAGTGTCATCTATATTTGAATTAATTAGGTGTGAGTTGTTTATGCTATTATTACAGTAAAAAGGTTAGGTTTTCTTTTATGTTTCCTATTGTGTCTTGTGGATCTTCAGGAGGATAATGAGTTTGATTTATGAAGAAAAAAAAGTAGTTTAAAATAGAATTTTTTTTTTTAATTATGTTGTATGGATACGGGTACGGGTATGGTATTGGATACGATACAGAATACGGTGATACAATAATTTTCAACGCGTTATGAGTATCGGATGATACGGATATGAATATCGATACAGAATGCTATATATATGAAATATCGGAGTAACATAACTTTTTTAGGTAACTGTTGCATGTAAAGTAAAGTAAGGATGTATGAGAAGAAAAAAAAAAAAGTAGTTTAGAGTCTCTGTTTAGGCACAGCAGTAATTGAAAATTTGAAATACTCCTATTTAAACAAACATTAGGTATGGATTAATAAACTCTCTCTCATCCGAGGTCAACACGAACGCGTATTCTATGCATTAACTCAAAAGAGAATCTTTTGAGTTAATGAATATCAACCATCTGATTTTAAATGGAGTTAATCTGGATCTTGCCATAGTGATAAATCAAAAGCTCAGGTTCGGTTCGGCGAGGTCAAAAATTCGTAATTCGGACATAATTCGGATATAATTCGGGAATGATTCGGTACAACAAGGAAGCAAAAAAAAAAACCCAAAAAAACCGTAAAAAAAAAAATTGGCTCTTTTTTCACTTTTTTTTTTTGCGAATAATTCGTCAACTCGCGTTTTATACGCTTTTATTCACAAATAAAACATATTATATGTTTTTCTGCGTTTTCAAAGTTCGGTTCGGTTACATCGAAAAAACAAATTATACGCGAATTATACGCATATAATACACGAGTTATGTCACTATGGCTCCTGCCTTTAACATAGGGAGCCTTTCAATATTAGTGCAGATCTAATTTGTACATATCTTAAAATAAATCTGACGGTTGAGATTCATTAACTCAAAAGATTTTCTTTTGAGTTAATGCAGAGGATACGAATTCGATCAACACAAACAGGTTACCTTTGTGTTGTTATAACTACAGGATGTTGCACATGTGAACATTTAATGCTGAAACCTCAAAGGAATAAATAAACGGCATCCTAGTAAAAAAATATTAAGTAAAGTACCGTGGAATGATAAAAAAAAAAATATTAAATAAAGTATTGTGAAATATGGATGTGGCTCTGGCCATGCATGTGGCTATGTCACATGTGAACTTCATGTGGTCGCATGTGAAAGCTCCGATTTAATCGGATTTGGTGAAAGAGGTTTTGGACTTCTTTTTGCGTTGTTAATTATTTTGAAATTTAATCTTTCATATATCTAAATTATATTTATTTTATGTGAATGATTGATGCAAGTTGCATAAAATATATTTAATTTATGTGAATATCTCATGTTTTTATCGCATTATGTCTCGTATTTTATATCTATATTTTCAAAGTTCACACTGTCTTCCTCTGTTTTGTATTACATTTCATTCTACCACCATAATCAAATAAGCCTCTTTTACTACCTTTCCGTTGCAATTTGTTCACAAAGGACACCTCTCTCATAACAGAACAATGCTCTCTTCTTTTACCTTTTTTTCTTCTCTTTCTTCCTTTCCTCTCTTTCTCTCTGTGATCTCCTCTCTCTGCTTTCTCTCTCGTGCCACCACCTCAGACACTCTAAAACCCGGCCAATCCCTCTCTACCGTTGATGGGTCCACACTTGTCTCAAGAAATGGTGTGTTTGAATTAGGTTTCTTCAGTCCTGGCAATTCTTCTAACCGGTACGTTGCCATTTGGTACCATGACATCTCCCCAACGTCGACTATATGGATCGCTAATCGTGAAATTCCAATTCTGCCCTCCTCAGCTGCTTCTCTGACACTCATGGATTCTGGCAATCTGGCACTGATTTCTTCAAGTGCAATTGGAAATGGTAACTTCTGTTTTTTTTTTTTTCTTATTAACTGTTTGCTTGATTCAAAATTTGGTAACGTAATTGCAAATTAAAATTTCTTCAAAGATGTTGTTTTTCTTTGTTAATAAAAAAAAACTATAAACTATAAATTTTCTTTGTTAATTAAAATTTGAGTTGTGATGTTACAATGAAATTCAGGAAGATCATGATTGCAACCTTTTGTTTTCTAAGTTTGCAAGGTCAAGTTCATTATGCAGTTGCTAAGTTTTCTTTTTTCTTTTCAGAAACAGTGACCTGCAGTTGCAAACTTAAAATTTTCAATTTCACCCTCAAGCCTCCTTTTTACTGAGCAGAGACAAAATCATTAACTTGTTATTGGAGTAAATAGAATATATATAGTAGGTTTCTTAGAAGCATCAATTGTTTGTAAGTCCAGAATTCTTAAATTCACTCTTTAGATGAAGGAAAGTAATTTTATTTCTTAGTTTTAGATGGTACTGGTATGACTCAAACTTAACTGATGGCTGTAGGCCCCAATCAGCCAGCTGATCCAAAGACATGCTAGACTTAAAAATGGTGAAAAAGAAAGATACTACCGAATGTTAAATTGAAAGGTACAGAATTTCATAAATGCAATTCATCCTACCTCTCCCAACCTAGCTGCAAGTTCATCACCAGTAGTTGCAAACTTCAAATTTGAAGTTTTTGTTCTTTGCATACACCAACATGAAAAGTTTTACTTTGGGTCCATGACAGTTACAGTATGGGCAACCAACACATCATCTCTAAATTCTACGACTTTGAAATTATCGGATGAAGGAAACCTCGTCCTCAGTGTGACCAGCTCAGATACTAGGGGTGATGTCGCAGTTCTCTGGCAGAGTTTTGACCACATGAGCAATACGTTCATCCAGGGAATGCGTATGGGGATCAATACCAAAACTGGCGCACGCCAGCTCGTCACTTCCTGGCGCAGCCCTGATGATCCTGCCCCAGGTTATACAATTCTTTTTTCGTTGCAACACTTACGAGTTATGACAACAATTTACCAATTTTTTGGTTAACACAACTGTTATTTAGCTTAACAAGTTTGGGACAATATCGGTTTGTGCCTTTGTGGTACTTGTGAAAATAAGAGGTAAAATAAGTATTTTTATAGTAACCAGTATGTACCAGGGTACCAAGCACACTGTAATAGTGAAGTCATAACCATGGTACCAGTAAATTCTGTGTTTGATGCGTGATGCAGGTAATTTTATTATGGGTCTGGACCCAAATGGCTCAACCCAAGTGTTTATCTGGAAGAACAGTACAATTCCATACTGGCGTTCTGGCGAATGGAATGGTGCATCTAATTTCATCGGCATCCCATGGCTGCCTCTCTACTCGAAGGGTGTCTATTTAGAGATAAAAGGCGATGAAAAATACTATACGGTCAAGGTGACCAACAATACTCTACAACGGTTTGTGTTGCAGTGGAATGGAGTTGAGTCAATATACTTGTACAAGACAAAAGAAAAGGTGTGGGAAGATTCTTGGGACCAACCAAAGAAGCAGTGTGAGCTGTACGGTGCATGTGGGCCCAATGGGTTGTGTAAAAATAATGGTGATATGGCATCATGTGTGTGTTTGGATGGGTACGTACCCAAGTCAGACAAAGAATGGAAAGCCAGTATTTGGTCGGGTGGTTGTGTGCGGCACGTTGCTTTGGGTTGCCAACAGAATAAAGGTGGAGATGGATACAAAACGATTCCTGGTACAATCTACAAATTCTTTCACATAATCAATTTTATAACACTGATATGTATAGGTACTAGAGTAACTAGACCTGCCGGCACGGGTTAATCTAATACGTGTGGTCCGTTGAACCTTGTGTTTCCTCCAAAAATTTTGTCAAACCTTCTCTAACTTTTTTTTAATTAATTATTGATCCCCTTACTCAGTTACTCTATCGAGTAAAAGATGTTAGAGATCCATGAAAACGATGATACTTCCATATATACTGGGAGAAATGTTATAATCAGATATAGCATACATGCCAGCATATACAATTATTGAATCTGACAGCTTTTGTCCAGTTTGGCACCTGACTATAGCTGCTGTAAGAGGCAAAAATGGTGAAAATGTGAAAGTTAGAAGATGAAAAAGTTTGATAATTTACAAAAACAAATTATAATGCGTGCATCTGTCTATTCACTTCCATTTGTTTTTTTTTTTCTAGGAATGAAGTTGCCAGATCACACAGTGCGGGTCCAGAATATCGCAGACTCCGACACCTGTGGAAGTCATTGTTCAAAAAATTGCACGTGTAATGCGTACGCATTTGTACCAACAGTTGGGTGCATGCTGTGGTGTGGAGATCTAATCGATCTATACCATTTTGATCAAGGGGGTTATGATCTCTATGTGAAGGTACCTGCCTCTCTATTGGGTAAGTCTTGTTAAATTTATGACCATTAGCTATTAAAATACACATTCTTTTCGTTATAATAAGTTTAATCTCATTCAGGTTCAGACCATAGTGTTGCTATAATATCTGGGACTGTGTCAGCATCCTTGGTATTCCTTTTGGTGGCTGGTACCTTTTTATGGTGGAAGTTCATACACTGTTCAAAGAGAAAAGGTAATATATATCTGTTTCTTATTCTATAACTTAATTTGGCAGGTACCATTTTAATACCTGCATTTGCAATTAAAAAAAACAAAATTAAAAAATCTCTTGCAAGTATAAATTATGTGGGATCTTTGGATTTAACATGAGTATGATCAACCTTATACAGGTAAATTAAATATTAGCTGTCAATCACAGCAATTGAGTGAAGGGATTCTGAGGATGAGGAAAGATTTCTCAGGCCCGAGCCAATTTGCAGATGAATCAGAAGATGGGGAGAAATTTGAACTGCCACTCTTTACTTTTGGTTGCTTGGCTATAGCTACAAAGAATTTTGGTACCTCAAATAAACTTGGACAAGGTGGCTTTGGGCTTGTCTACAAGGTCAGTACCTCATAGTCCACAGTATGTTTCCCAAAAGACATCAAATGAAAAGGTTTAAGCTCTTGAGTGAGGCTATGGTACTATGCATAGCGCGGATTGGTCAGTACTATAGATCAATATCTCCGTTTTCAAAGTCCAAACAATCAATCTGAACCATTCAACATGATCTCCATATGAAAATGTACTTGCATACTAAATTTTAAATTTTTTAGATTTATTTTACTATTTTTTAGATAGGTAGAAAGTTACTTGATCTAAAAATTCTAGACCATTTAAAAGTAGTATTTTCTACCTATCTAAAAAATAGTAAAATAAATCTAAAAAATGTGAAATTTAGCATGCAAGTACATTTTTATATGGAGATCTTGTTTAACGGTTCAGATAGACTATTTGAATTTTACAAACAAAGATATTGATTCATGGACATCATAGTACGGACCAATCCGCGCTATGCATAGTACCATAGCCTCACTCAGCTCTTAATAATATGTTTTATTTTGAAGGGCCTAATGAAATATGTTGATTACTGCAAAAAGGTTTTTAACTGAAAAGGACTGATCAACCTATCTTACCAGTTTCTTTAATTAATTTACTTGAGATTTTTGCAGAGGATATTTATTTGATAACCTTGTGCTGAGTACAGGGGAATTTACCAGGTGGAGAAGAAATAGCAGTTAAAAGGCTATCTGCCACATCAGGTCAAGGAATAGAAGAGTTCAAAAATGAAGTCATACTTATTGCGAAACTACAGCACCGAAACCTTGTCAGACTTTTAGGTTGTTGCATACAAGGCAAGGAGAAGCTACTGGTCTATGAATACTTGCCTAACAAGAGCTTGGATGCATTTCTCTTTGGTATTCCATATATTCCATAAAAATAATCCATAATGATAACGATAAATAAACTACTGATGAGAAGTAGTAAGAAACTAGAGAGATTAATGAAAGAATAATTGAACACCACTAAACAATGAAGAAAATGCCAATTAGAATAGAACAGGTATTTGCAAACCAGACTCCTAATTTAAACACAAATCCATAGTTATTTATGCGATACATGCTGGTGTTTATTTTAGGGGTTTCATGGGACATGTATTATAGGTATCTTACAATAGAAATGTACCTGTACCAGCTGAGTACTCATAAACTGGCTAACTCTTTCTTGATGTTTCTCTGTATTGTTTTTGACATAAAGAATCTTGTACTTGGAATGAAAAATATAATTTGTTCTATTTTTCATAGATCCTTCAAAGAAGGGATTATTAGATTGGAAAACAAGATTCAACATAATAGAAGGGATTGCTAGAGGGCTCCTATACCTCCACCGGGATTCAAGGTTACGAGTAGTACACCGTGATATGAAGGCTAGCAACGTTTTGTTAGACAAGGATATGGAACCGAAGATATCTGACTTTGGCATGGCACGCATTTTTGGTGGAGACCAAAATCAAGAGAGTACTAATCGGGTTGTTGGCACATTGTAAGTAAAATGCTCTAGATCAAATATACTGATTAAACATTACCAATTCAAGATTGTAGAACCGATTCGGATCATCAAATATACTGGATTGCAGTATGCAAATTGGTTACCCAGTTCTATGTTGTACCACACTGGCATACTGGTACAGCTGAAATCAGCCAAGGTAAATTTGAATCTTTTGTTTGTTCCCATGCTATAGGTTTCAACCTAATGTGTTTATCCTCCAAAAATATTAATTAAGGTTTGTTCTGTACCCTCTAGAATTGCTTATTTGGTGTTATCTCCAAATGCTTATTCAGATTTATGTTGGATTGATAGGGGTTACATGTCGCCTGAGTACGCAATGGAAGGCATCTTCTCAGTGAAATCAGATGTCTATAGCTTCGGGATTCTACTTTTGGAGATAATAATTGGGGAAAGGAATAGCAGCTTTCATAATAATGATGATTACCTAAATATTGTTGGATATGTAAGCTAATTCTCAATTATGTTTTACCTTTAAATTTTGCAAAGGAAAAAAGGAAAAAAAAAATTAACAAATGGGAAAATATGACGAGTAGAATTAGGGTGTTCTTAAGCTCACCAAAAATTTTAGTGAGTTTAACTCTAAAATTTATCGGATTGGCTTCAAATGGTGAATCCAAGCTACTCGAACCAATCTAATTCACAAGTGATGCATTTATATGCAATATTTTTAAATTTTCAAATTAATTTCGTATAAAGTCAAGTGTGTCAAAATATTTTCAAGAAAATAAATTCATTAAAATAACTTATAAACCTTTTTTTACCGCTTGACTTTATACTAAATTGATTCAAAAATTTAGAAACTTTGTTTGTAAATGCAATAATTCTGATTGCAAGCGGTTCGGATTGCAACCAATTGATTACCAAATCACCAATTTGGAGTTCTCATTTTAATTTCAATTTCGAAAGCCAAACAGAACCTGAACTGTATTTCTAAATTGATTTTCTCATGCTCAGGCTTATAAATTGTGGTATGAGGAAAAAGCTTCTGACCTGATCGACCCCACAATAAAAGAAACATGTTCTATTCCTGAGGTACTCAGATGCATCCAGGTGGCACTGTTGTGTGTACAAGATCTCGCATATGATCGTCCTGAGATTCCATTAGTGATAAAAATGATAACAAGTGAAAACCCTAGCTTCCCAGCACCAAGACGGCCCACCTTCACACTCCAAGGTTATTCTTCTAAGAAAAATGGCATGAACAACAGGGATGAGTTAATGTCAGCATGCGATGTCACTATCACAAGGCTTCAAGGAAGGTAACCAAGGGCATGATGGTAAATCCAGGATAAAATTGGCTAACACAATGCCTTTTAGTTTTTAACATCTAAAAACATGCAGCTTGCATTATACATACTACCACATGAAAATATGTATTATATTGTTTTGTGGAAGGTATTTTGTACAGAGAATGATGTATAATTTCATATTTCCATAAGTGAAAAATTAAGAAATCATTTGGTTTTTTTGTATCCATAATAGTATCAATGTCTGTACATGCAGGTTCCATGTAAAAAGACAAATTATTGTTAAAAAAAATGAATTATAATTATCAAATCATAGTATACCAGTATGGTGCAAGTTTCAATTGACCAGGAACAGCTCCAGTGAAAAATGTAATTTAAGTTATGTAGCTGACACCAAAAGAAAGACCCCTTCTTTTCTCTGAATTTGGATCCTCCATCAGATTTTGAATTTGAATTCATACCGTTTGATCAGAATCCACACGAATATTAAAAGGGCTCCATAAATTCCAATTTGAACTGATCGGATGATCTGAATTCAAACTCAAAAATCGAGTCATAAAAACCCAATTTGGATCCCCTAAAGTAACTTGAAGTTTGAATTTGAATCCGAACTGTCGGATCAGAACTCAGTGATTTTCACATCCTCTGAGATATCTCAAACATTGAATTAAAATTACATTGAGAGGCTGAATTTTAACCATGGCCCATAAAAGCACAATTTGTAGTTTGGGCCCAAAACGAAGCAATCAGCCACATCAAACGGTAACTTGTGCTTTAAAATTCGTGCTGATTTCTAAGATTCAGAAAAAAAAAATTATATAAGCATTTAGAAGGCCGTAATCCTCACGTCGTAATCTGTACTGTGTAGCTCAGCATTTAGGATCATTTTCTCAAGGGAAAAGCAGGATCTGTTATCTCTTTTACTTTCTATCTCTCTCTTCAAAGAGGAGGAGAGAGAGAAAGAAGAAAGAGACAGAGGAGAGAGATAGAGTAGAGAGAAAAGCAGAGAATAATAGAGATTTGAAGAGCAGTAGATCCCGTTCCCAGCATTTAAAGGCCTTTTGAAATGTGTGAGTATAACGTGGCAATTTAAAGGCCTATTTAAATGTCTATTTGTGAGTAGATTTAGTTCCCTTGATGACGTCATCAATCAATATATTTGTGGGACTTTTCCGACAATTACAGCATTTAAAAAAATCGGGAAGATTTAGTTCCCTTGATGACGTCATCAATCAATATAAATCTTGTAATTGTCAGAAAAGTCTCACAAATATATTCGATTTTCACTATATAAGAGCATCTACATCTCTAGTATTATGAGAGTTTCTAATCTGATGTGGCAGTTTTTAATTCAGTTTCAGAAATGTGAGAGAGTTTCTTATTTAGAAACTATGCAGGAAAGCTTCTTATTAAGAAACTGTTTATAAACTCCACGCTGGCCAAATAAATTGTTCAAATTATTTTTTTTTAATTTATTGCTGACGTGGTATAATAGAAACTCTAAAATTAATTTCAGATATGTGAGAGTTAGAAACTTTAGAGACCTTAATTTCTAAAAAATAGTTAACAGTTATTTAGAAACTCATTTGAGATGGTGGGATGTAGATGCTCTAATTATGCAACACGTCTTATAAATTAATATAAAGTATTTGTGGGAACCTAGAACAATGTGTATTAAATGATGTTGGGTTTGAGACTTTGAGTCTTTTTTAATGAAGAAAGGGTTCAATAATTTAATAAGTATAGCGTATGATCAACGAAATTATAGGTATAGTATACATTATCATAAAAGTTGTAATTGAGAAGACTGAATTATAAAATTGATTTTTTATATTTGCACATAATATCAGCCAACAATTTTCAAAATTCAATATAGTTTAAATTTGTTGGCATTATTTATGAACCAAAATTAAAGATTGTTGCAAACATTCAAATAATATGAAAAAAAAAAAAAAAAACAAGAAAGTGCTCTAAATGGGCTCTGTTTTGTATTAATTCTGTGCTTTAAATGGCCTAACTAAAATCTGACCTAAAAATAAAATCAGTAATTACTTGACAAAAATTTCAAATTCAAGATGACAAAATGTCAAAAAAAAAAAAAAATCCTGACAGATATGTGTGAACAGTTTAATTATACTTTAATTATGTACCTGTTAAACGGTAAAGAGAAAGAACGGTGTGTGATCAACATTAATTTAGTGACACATGTCACCACATAATTGGCTAAAAAAAAGTTTGAGAGAATATATGGCCGGTGGCTGTTTAGTCAGGTTCGAGATGAAAATGAAATATATGGAATCTCTTAAATATTCGTGCCAAAGCAGATACGACAGTTCGAATGTGAACTCAAAATTTGAGTTACTTTAGGTGATATGAATTTGGTTGTGTTATTATCCCTGTGGTAATATAGAGATAAAATTCAGATTAAATCAATTCAGTGTCTAATTAGAATATAGGGAGGTCCGTTTTATAATTCGTGTCAGATTAAAACGAACGATTCAGATCTCATTCTACACTGGATCGGAATTCGGTGGCTGTTAGCATTGTCAATGCCCATAACACGGTATAATTGAAAGTTGGAAAATGAAATTTGGATCAATGGATAGATTGAAATCTAAAAAAATATGACTCATGTCTTAGAGTGGAAAAAACGTGTCGTGACTAACACGTCGTGACTTTAGTTTCGTACCGTGCCGTGCCGTGACTAAGTTAATTTTTCACGTGCTGTGTCGTGCCGTGACCAAAATGTCAAGGGGTGGTCACGGCACACGAATGATCACGCCACGTGAGTCACGCCGTGCCTAAACGTGTCGTGACCATACGTGACTCGCATGACCATTTAATCATAATTTATGTTAGTTTATTCAAAAGTCACCATTAAATCAATAATTTAAGTTAGTTTATTCAAGATTCACCATTAAATCATAATTTAAGTGACTCGCGTGACCATACGTGACACGCGTGACTACGTGCCGTGCCGTGACTAAATTTTTCACGTGCCGTGCTGTGTCGTGCCAAAGTTTCAAAAGATGAACACGGCACGCGAATTATCACGGCACGAGACACGCGAGTCACGGCACGTAACTGACACGCGTGTTGTGCCGTTCCGTACCGTAACTGTGCCGTTCCGTGATAGAGCTAGATCCGCCGTGCTATTTTTCCCGCTCTACATGTCCCATGCCAAGTTTATTTTATGAAAGAATATGTGCCATGCCAAGTTAATAAGACAAATTTGACAACAATCGTCCAAACTTTTTTTAACATTATTTGCATGCTTTCATGTACAACCTCAAAGTCCTTAAAGATGGCGACTATACACCAAATTCCTGCGTTCATCATTCCTACTCTTCCTCTTTTCTTTTGTGACATATATTAATTAATTTTGTTATATTGACATTGATAAGGTGGTAGGCTCTAATATAAATTTATTTTGAAATTATTATATTTTTTGAGAGAGAAATGAAAATCTAGTTTTTCAAATTTCAATATTCATAGAACTCTCTATCCGGATTTTTAACTTTATACGAAAAATATTGTCTTTAGCAACTAATTAAACGGCTGGTTCTGTTAAATTTTTTTTATACGAAAAATATCGTCTTTCATTTAATGTCCATATATAAAAGGACCATCCTCTGAATTTCAAACTAGTATTGTAAATAACGGCATGCGCTCGTCGTACGGACAGGGTACCGTCAAGCGATTAATTGGAAATAATTGATCATAATCGGAAATAATCGGTCAATTAGTCGGAAAAATCTGTAACAGTTTGATCACCGCCAACAACTAATCAGTCGATTAATCAGCCTAAACAGATATCTTTTACAACTCTGTTTCAAACATTCGTACTCTTCCTCGTTTCTTCTGCGACATATACTAATTAATTTTACTATATATTGACATTGATAAGGTGGTAGGCCCTAATGTATATTTCGACATGAATAGTAGATAGTTATATTTATGAGTGCATATTATTAACCCTATTTAATAGGCATATTTTTTTAAATTATTAAATTTTTTGAGAGAAAAATGAAAATCGAGCTTTTCAAATTTCAGTATCCACAAAGAACTCTCTATTCGGATTTTTAAGTTATGTTATTTTTTTGTATATAAAAAGGTGGAAGTCTAGATTATCAATTTTTTTTATATCCACAAAGAATATTTATCCGGATTGTTGTTCTTTATTACTGGACTAAATATTGATTTTTGTTATTTTTAAATGACTCAAATGCCCCATTGCTTCATGCCCCAATCGTATCACAATATCTTTATCTCCAATTTCAAAGTCCAAACAAAAGATCTGAACTGCTCAAAATGATATCCACATTAAAATGTGCTCAGAGATCAAATTTTATATTTTTGGGAAATTTTTTACTATTTTGTAAGATATGTATAGATTCAATGTTTTTCAAAAAATTGTGGACCATTCAAAAACAATGATTTTGTATCTATCTTAAAAAATAGTAAAAAAATTTCAAAAAATATAAAATTTGATCTATAAGCACATTTTAACGTGGATATCATGTTGAACGGTTTAGATCTTTTGTTTGAACTTTAAAATCGAAGATAGTGATGTTGGAGTACGAATAAGGCATGAAGCAATGAGGCATTTGAGTCCTCCTCATTTTTAAATTATTAAACATGCATAAATTTTGAACGTCAATATCATTCATATTGATTTGGCTAGCTAATTGTACTTTTGTAAATCCTTAATTTGTTCCTTTCAAGAGCGCGCTAAATACACATATGTCAATGTCAAAGACAATGGTCATGTCTATGTCAAAGTGTTGAATGCAAAATACGCTAACAAAAAATATTAAGAGAAAGAAAGCGACATTTTTGCATATAATCCGGCTCCTATACTAGTAGATAATGCATTCGACCTTATGATAGATGATCAAATTTAAAAAAAAAAATGGCATTCCTTATAAAATTAAATATAGTACCGTGCATCTCGCTCATGTGTGTCAGTGTGTGTGTGTGATGGAGCCATGTGATTTCATGTGGTTACACGTCAAAGCTCCAATTAGTTGGGCTGTTTGATGCGTGGGAAAAAGACAAAGATCTAATAAAATATGGTAAATTTTGTCAGAGGTCACTAATTTTTGTCTCTTGCTGTGAATTGGTCACTCAAATTTGATTTGTTTCAATCAAGTTTTTGAATTTTTTATTTGTTCTAATCAGGTCACTCTATAACTTTTTCGTCCAAAATATTAATAGAATATTCTCAATTCAATAGTATTTTGAACGGAATATACTCATTCTATTAGAATTTTGGATGGAATTAGCATATTCTGTTAATATTTTGAACAGAATGGACATATTCCATTAGTATTTTAGACATAAAAAGTTATAGAGTTACTTGATTGAAACTAATAAAAAATTCAGTGATTTAATTGAGACAAATCAAACTTGAGTGACCAATTCGTGACAAAGGACAAAGTTTAGTGACCTCTAGCAAAATTTTCCCAACAAAATATGAAAATGTATTCAACCATTCACGATTTATATATATATTTTTTGGTAAAAAGTTGGACCAAATAATTGGAAAAAAATTAACTATATTTCACTAATTTTTAGTTTTATTATAAATAAAACCGAACATATCAAGAAGAAATTTACTACATCCTCTATTCTCTTTTCTATCATATCAAGAAGAAATTTAGAAGTTAAACTTTTAGAAATCAACAACACCGAATGAGAATATTGACAATGTTATTTTAATTTCATGCATTGCACATATCAATATCTTTACCTCAAACAACAGTGTGTATAAAATGGGAGCAGTTTGGGTCCGATCGGACTCAAGGTGGTTCGATGAGTTGATGACCGTCCGATCTGTTTTAAGATTCATGCCCGCAACTTTCGCGTCTGCTTTAAAATTCGTATGCACGAATCTTAAAGTGAATCGGACGGTCCCTAAACCCATCGGACTCAAATTTGAATCCGATGAGCATCGGACCCAAACTGCTCCCGTATAAAATGTCCTCAAGTAATTAATTTGGAAATATTTTTCGCCTACTAATTCCAAAGGAAAACAAAAAATCATTTGAAATTGGACCGTCTGTATTCTTTCGAACTACAAAAAATCCATTCATATTTTAGTGGATTAAATATAATTAAGTTAATAGTTATCTAGAATATACCAACAATTAATGTCCAATTAAACCCTAGTTTTCCACATGCAATTAGGGGGCATTTGTTGGTTACACCTCAACAATTCGTGCTGACCCATTAACCATTTTGGTAAATACCCACAAAGCTTCTTCAAAGAGGTCAACTTAAAATGACAGTTGTCCAATGAGTTTGGCACAATTGTGGGGAAACTAACTTGCTATCATCATTACAAATGTGCTATTTCTTGGTGAAACAACTGTGCTATCATCATTAATTGCAACAAATTAAATAAGATTGGAACTCGTGCAGAACGTGGTACACTGTGTAACTGTGTATGCTTGGATTATTATATTATTTTTTTCTTTTTTTTAGAGAGAAATTTAGTTCTTTATTTGTCATCGATAACTTAAGAAAAATAGGATGATCAATTATAAACATGTGCATTATGTGCCGCTGCAACGCTGAATCAGCAAAACATATAGTTGATCAGTGCTCATTTGCAACGGAGATGTACGGGCGGATGAAGATTGCGACACAAATGAGAACACAACAAATTAAAGCAATACTATGGCTAGACAACAATAAAAGAGCAAGAGGGACTTTATTAGTGACAATGTTTGTCATCTAGAGAGAAAGATGTGCACGCATATTCAGAGACACTAACAAGTCACGCCGAGATTTAATAGAGAAATTAGAGCAAACGTTGCATCGCCACAATAAACCAGCAAGAGAAGTCTGACTATCGAATAACATTTAGTTTTTCTTTTGTTATATTTTTTACTTTACATTTCTTATTTACTTCGCTTTCTTTTATCTTTGCTCAAGCTTATTTGAGCAACTTGTGTTTATTTTCGATTACTACTACAAACTCTTGTAACCACAATTGTCAATTAAATATGAGCTAGACTCTTATTTTTTTCTCCAAAAAATATCTAGCTCTTTCAAAATTTTAATGTTTTATCTGAAGAATATTGTTTTTTATTATTAGATTAAATACTGATTCTTAAATATTTATATTAGTTATTAATTATTGACAAGAAGAATAATAACATCTCAAAATTTCTAATATAATACTTTCTGGGAATAACACGAAGGGATGCATCGACAAATAACCTAGTTGTTAATCAATTATAATAAAGGAAGCAACTGCTATTAAATTCATTAAAATTCAAAATAAGTTTATAAATATTTTCTTTATTATTTACATTGAGTTTGTATCGTTTTACATAATATCTCTATCTTTTATATGTTTTGATTTTTGTTGTTGTGATTATCAATGATATTATGTCACACCCCCGATCTGGAGGTGCAACAACCTACTGTATCTAATTACCATTCAATATACGTAACATAAGGCATGGATCTATTTTATACATTGTCAATAGCATCAATTGTTTTTGCCACATCTCAATTTATTTAAAAGAATTATCTGACAATTTATAGTGGATGATGCTAGAGATACACTCTATGCACCCTGTCAGATATAATAAATCCAAACCCCATACCTTTATGTGGCTCTGGTGTCAATTTAACCCCAAATGCGTTTCTCTGTATTCGTCTAACAAACCAGTAAATCCACAAAGAGAAACGGGTGAGAAATAATAAATTATTTCTCAGTGCTAATTGCTACTCAGATTATTGGATTCGAAGAAAATTCATATTCATAATGAAATCTCCACACGAGAAACTATTAGTTCATTATATAATAACGAATGCAAATGCTCAATAATAGTATTCAATTGAACAACAAAAATTACATAAATAAATCAGAACTCTAAGAATTATTCTGGTTTTAGGTCTAAATCTTTTAAACCATAAAGTCTGATAACGTTTGGTTTCCTAACTTTACAATTTCTAGTCTGATAACACTGACAGATACCATCTAACTTACCGTGTAGACACCATCTAACAACCCAGTCTGTCTTTTCACATGACATATATGTGTGGTGTCATGCTTATACTATTCTAACTATCCTGACAATTTGTTAACATAAACATACAAAATCAATATTACAATGCCGTCATTATCGGAAGAAAAAAATCAATGATAAGACGATTACCACAGTTCATTAGTCTTACAGTCACAATTCACATTTACTCAATATCCCCTACCCAACCGGTACTGGGTTCAGTTGGGGTCATTCACCATATGTGCATAAGGGTTCTGGAGTAAAGTCTAGTAGCTAGCTAGGCTTTACGATATATTAATTCTTTTTCTCCACTATATGGAGGTTCAAGTATTACAATATTCAATATTCAATCAATTCAATCACTGTGGTTTCAATCAATTATTTGCAATAAGAATCAACCAATCGATAAACAATATCAACATGTCAGTCAACAGACTTACCTGTAATTCAGTTTCAATTATATTGGGTTATGCATATGATGCAACAGTTCAACATTTCAATCAATGCAGTAAATCAAATATTCAAAATGCACAGCGAGTTACGATTTAATTCATAGTAATTAATCTCAGACTAATCCAATAACCCCACACCTGATATCGTAGGGCAACAGGTGAGATCGCTAATAATATGTTCTTCCTGATCATTATGTCTCATCAGTCTTTCTCATAATTATGCCTATATTTAAAAAATATATATATTTAAGTACTTTTACGGTCATTCTCATAACTGTATAATAAATAGAAGTACTTACTAAAAATGAATAACATTTTTTATTAATTAGTTTATCATTTCCTTTTCTCTTTTTATTTAATTCAATTTCATTTCAAAAATCCCAATCTATTCAATAAGTTCAGTCTAATTCATTTCAGTCCAAGACCAACAATCCAAGTTCAATAAATCATTAGAAATAAATTCATTTTCGGACAAAGCCGAAATCACCGGTCCAATTTGTGTTTCTTTATTTCTTGTTTTCTGAACCAAGCCTAAAGGCACATAATCAAATAAATTATCATCTTCAAATTTATCAAGATAGCTTTTATGTATGTAATTTTTGCACCAAGGCCCCTATGAGAAGTTGGTTTTACCAATTCATTGGTATTTTACAAATTATATCCTCCCTATTCTATTATTCTTACAATCAGACTCCTGGAAGCTTAAATAGGCATGCCAGTAAACCATTTACACCGGTACGGATAGGTACCAGTTTTCATATAATATCAAATATTCTGCAAACCACTTAGCAACGCATTAGAAAGAAATTAAAATGGCTGGTACAATTAAGGCAAGTGGAGCTTGGTACGGAAAAAGGTACAACTGAAGTTGTTTTATAGAGTCCGGCTAGTATGATATTGGTGTCATATGACACTAATTCCAAAATTGATTGAATGGACTTTAAACGACTAATCCAAACCGTTCAAACCGATTTACTTTATGAGTGATGCGTTTACATGCAAATTTTTTATATTTTCGAGTTATTTTAGTATCAAATCAAGCGGTAAAAAATGTTGAAAAATGAATGTATTAAAATTAACTTAAAAACTCACACATTTGACCGTTTGACTTGATACTAAATAAATTCAAAAAATTATAAATTTTTTGCATGTAAAAACACAACTAATGAAGTAGATCGGTTTGAACAGTTTGGATTCACAGTTTGAAGTCGATTTGATAGGTTTTTGAGTTGGTGTTATATAGGCTGAAATGACACTGATGTTATAGTAGCCAGACTCTGTTTTTTAAACCAAAAATCTAGGAATTAACCACTCAAACAATCTTGTTATGGCTTACAAACCTTAACCCAAGCCACTAATAGTAACCAAAGACAATCACAACCAACATGACTATATATTGATTTCAGATATGATTAAAGGTACAAGAAAAGAAGAGAGGCCTCGGACAATCCATTAACACATACAATTAAACTAGTTTTCATTTAAATCATATACTTGAATCCATGTAATCCCTTTTTCCAATACCTTTAATTGGGTTTAACAATAATTCAAGATCTTTACTCTAATTAGATCTTTCCATTTATATCTTTATTAGTGGCAATGTTTTGTCATCTGGAGAGAAAGATGTGCATGCATATTCAGAGACACTAACAAGTCACACCGAGATTTAATAGAGAAACCATATTTTGGGGGAAATTAGACGGGGAGCAACCATCATGGGCCACGTGGCCTTAGTGCCCCGGTGGTTTTTTTTATAAATAAGTCCCACTAAAATTTATTTTACCAATTTAACTTAACATTTTCAAGCTTTTCAAATTAGTCTCAAAATATTTTTAAATTTTCAATCTATGTCATATACACTTTACATCATTTCATCAATTTAATACTTAGAGAATCTAATTGTAACTAACTTTGAGATAACTTGATTATCTTATTAATTTGTTCAGTAAAATACTAATTGATCGTTAAACATTTCATATTTAATTCAAAAACACATTCAAACATTTCGTATAATACTTTTGATTATTAATTTTAGAATTGTATTTTACATTATGTTACATAGTCATTGTCAATATAATTTATTCTATAAATATAGCTCTAAAAAGTCTTACAATAATATAATTTACCTACTCCGCAAGACTCATGTTCTACAATTTTTAAATAAAATTATTCAACATTTTTTTTCTTTCAATGATTAGGAAGACTTATCAAATCCATTCTCTCTCAAGATCATTCCTTTATTCCAGTAATTACTACTTGAAATATCACTTTTTTTTTAAACTATAAGGTCGTTTTAATAAGTTTTGAGCTATTAGTATAGATATATATTATGAAAAAATATTGTTATTCACTATTAAAATTAAATAAATATTATAAATTTTGGTATTTTTTTAATATTTTTTTAATAAATATCCGATCCGATCTGATCCATATCCGTGTCTGTATCCGACTGATATCCGATCCGTATCCGTATCTGAAAAATTAAAAAGGAATATGAATATGATTTTACCACTATCCGCTTCGTATTCGTCCGTTTTCGCCTCTATGTGGAGACCATAGATCTCGACTTTAATACTATGTGGGCACAAGTACAAGTTTGTTAGGTAATTAATTAAATTCAAATTTCAATCTTTAAGAATTTTCAAGTAGGTATTACTAGAAAATAAATTGTGGAGGACCACAAGAGAGATAGAGAGAGATTGCAAGATTGCAGGATAGCCGGATCCTGCTATCAGTCCATAATTGTAGTATATTTTTATCCATATTACTAGAGGTGTAGTAAGGATATGTAAAAATATTTACTGATACGACTAACAATTATGAATTACTAAAAATTCATCAATTAAGACTGTGACATGTTCAGAAGTATGCAAAAAAAAAAAATTCAAAGATAGATAACGATCCGATTATACATAGACTTATACTCAATTTTCAAAATTCAAGATAGTCAGCTCCCTATTCCAGATTCAATGTAATTCTGCCACTGAGTATTATAAAAAAAAATAGATAGGATAATAAGAGTTTGAAAGTCTTTTCACCTATTTTTCCATCCTTTTATTTTTTATTTTTATTTTTTAAGCATATATACATAATTGTAGAACATCAATATCATTCAACTATAATTGATTTGGCTAATACTTGTTTGAAACATTCGTCCCTGACCTGTCAGTCAGGGTGTGCGCTAAATACATATTTGTCAAGGTCAAAGACATATGGCTTTATATTTTTTATGTCAAAGAGTTGAATCCAAGATACGCTAAGAGAAAACAAATTAAAGTCACACGCAATCAATAATTCAAAGTTGAAGCAATCCTACAATGAGATCAGTTTTTGCTTCATGCAGCGCACGTACAATAGAATCAAAACAGTGCTTCATATGATCAGTACACTGCACGAAGTAAAATATCCTCTGTCAATATATTGACCCAAGAAAATTTGGAGAGCGACTATTCCTAGTGCAGCGCACGAGATGAGAAACCTCGAAGAAAAAGAAGCAACACGTGTTATAATTGAGAAAAGTTCATTTTTATATTGGGATGATGAGAGTGGGGCCCACATGGAGGCTGCAGCTGGAGCAGTTGGTTTGAAATTCCTGGTCAAATTAAATTTTGACAACTAATTGTGCTTAAAAAAATAAATGTATTTTCTTTTTGTCGGAAAATGTTGCTACACATTTTTGTGTGTAACAATGTACATTTATTCTTTCGAAATGAAATGAATATAAATTTGTGGGTGTTGATTTAGGCACTTAGGTTGCTTAAGATTTTTATTATTCAAGTTCTGCAAGATCCATAATTAATTTGATTTTAACAGAAATTTTATGATAAATTAAAAACACTATTTATTTCAAAGGAAGGAAAAACAATGAGAAGTATATAGAGATTTATGAAAGATAACCGACAAAATTTGTCCATATGTGAAGAATTAATTGGTGAGACAGCAACATTTCTCGTTTGTATTATTTCACAAAAACAAAAACAAAAACAAAATCCCGTTTTCTACTTATAAAAGAGCGCTTGATAGTTATTTAGTTTTAGTATTTTAATCCGTCTTCCTAATTAATATTACTATTTATAATAACAAAAAAATATCTTCTGCACAGGACAGAATTAAAAAATTTAAATAGGAGGTTATAAAAAGAAACATATATATTATTTTTGTACTCGTACTTATTTTCTATTATTTTTTTTAGAGGCGGAGCCAGACTTTCGAACTATGGAAATCAAACGTGAATGAAAATTAATTATATAAAAAATTTATTACTGTAAATGAGAGTCAATTTTACAGTATTCATAATATTTTAATTTAAATTGTGCAGAAAATCATATATACATATATAAATTTTAAAAATAAATGTAGATCAATTGATCCATTTGATTCTACTTCCTCCGCCCCTGATTTTTCTACACTAGCAATTGGAACTTCTTCTAGAAGACACCTACCTTATTTAATATATCTGACAGCACAATGCTGATGTATTTGGATTGGGATCTGCTGCGATCCAAAATTTGGATACAATAATTCTGAAATTTTTGCTTTTTCAAATCCAGCCGTCCAATTTTTTATGTGCACGTATCTCGAAACAGCTGGTTTTCTGTGCACGCATCTCGAAACAATTCGACAGCTGGATTTGGAAAAGCAGGAATTTCAGGGTACTGTTCACATGTGAAGGATCGCAGCAGATTCTCTTCCGATGTATTTACCTAATGGATTTTATTTTAGTTGTCGTATCATATATATATATATATATATTTATTTATTTATTTATTTATTTATTTGGGGCTTGACTTCTCAAGACCGTTGTCTTACATATACTTGAGAATAGAATATATGTATTGTTTCTTGAGTGTCTATGGTACTGTGCATAGTACGGATTAGTCCCTACTACAGAGTCATATTTTCATTTTGAAAATTTTAATGGTCGATTCGAACCGTTCAACGTAATCTCTACATGAATATGTACTTGCAGACTAAATTTTATATTTTTTTCGAATTTTTTTACTATATTTTAAAATAGGTAGAAAATCACTTGATCCGAAAATTCTGGACCATCCAAAAACAGTGATTTTCTACCTATCTAAAAAATAGTAAAAAAATTCTAAAAAATAAAAAATTTAACCCACAAGTATATTCTCTTATGAAAATCATGTTGAACGGTTCGGATCGACCGTTAGAATTTTGAAAACGAAAATATTGATCTATTGTACGGACCAATCCGTGCTATGCATAGTACCATAGACTCACTCTTGTTTCTTTATCCAATTAAGGAATGACAAAACAAATTTGAAACGTGTGAATAACGATTTTCTGCCATCTTGAAAGTAGAAAAAAAACACCTTTTTGTTTTATTATTTTTTTAATCAAATAACAGGTTTCCAAAATTCATCGCTTTCACAATAAAATATTCATTTAAAATAAATTATACTTATGATAACAAAAAAAATATACACTTCTAGAAAATTTAGAACTTTCAAAAACCATTTCCAGTTAGAGAGAACAAAATATAACAATATAACTACCATTCATTATTTGCTTTTTATATAGGTACAAACTAAAATCAAATGAAATTTTGTGAAATCCACTTTCTATAGAACTTTGTGATCATTAAGGTTTTGATGAAGAAGATATGACATGAACAAGAAACACTCTGGATTTCGAAAAATAATTATCCGATTAATATTTCGCGGCCAACTAATCGTTTATAAAATATCTTTCAAATATAGTATACGTGACAGTTTGTCCACAGGGGTGGATTCATGATTTCCAATGCTTTAACTTGTAATTTTTGATGCTCTAACTTATAATTTTAATTATCAATCAAAATTCAACAAATTTATTTCAATTTTAACTGAATTACAAATCAAATATCCAGAGGAGTGCAAATTTTTTTTCAGAGAGGGACAAAGTCAGTCGAGACCGATAGATTTCCACTAAAACTAAAAATTCATAGAAGCAGTTGCCCCCGAGACCATGTGGGTCCGCCCCCTTTGTCCACTAATCAGTCATTTTTTACAACACTTGCCTTCAATTATTGTCAAATTTATAAAACTTTAACCTACTACTTGGGATGGAACTAGGGTGTTCTTAAGCTCATCAAGCCTCTTTGTGAGTTTAACTCAAAAATCCATCGAATTAGTTTCAAGTGACGCATCCAAATCGTTGAAACCGATCTACTTCACGAGTGATGAGTTTACATGTCAAGTTTTTAAATTTTCGAACTTATTTAATATAAAGTTAAGCAGTAAAATGATGAAAAATGAACACATTAAAATTAACTTATAAATTTGACATGTAAATGCATCACTCGTGAAGTAGATCGGTTTTAACGGTTTGAATGCATCGTTTGAAACCAATTCAATAGATTTTTGAATTAAGCTCACAAAGAAACTTGGTGAGCTTAAGAACACCTAGTTATACTCGATCTTCATTTCATTATGAGAATAGTAAAATATAATGATGGCAACAACATTATTTTTTTTAAGAATGATGCCAACTAACTTGGCCAATGTCGTGAAGTAGTTTGCTGTTCCAATCAAAGAACCGTCTTAGATTACAACAATCTTTAGCACTTTTAACCTAACCATACTTTTTTTTTGTATTTCATATTGACTTCTCTTAACCAAACTTTATCAGGTTGCTTATGGATTCAATTTAATGATCGGTCAAATCTCTTCCGAGAAACCAAAATTAAAAGGAACAACTCTTCACGGTTGTCTTGTGTATTCCATCCATATATATATATTAAATCTTAGATAGATCTTAATTGATTTGATTGATCAGTTAAATCTCTTGGGAGAAAACTCGAGTCTTTTTTATTTATTTATTTAGGAGTCGTGGGCATTCCGTTTCGATCAGTCAGAGTCGTTCAATCTGTGTTAAAATTTACGCACACTTTATCAGTACAAATTTTGATTTGAATTGAACAGTTCCTACTAAATATTAGATCAAATTTGATCTGATGCAGGTCCTTTGATATTTTGGAGATTCTCTCCATTAGGAATTTTGTTTGACCGTCTATTACATATTAAAGTAGTGTTCAGCACACTCTCTTTAAAGCTCTAAGGATGATTAAGGAGTCTTAAACTTGCCAAACACTTGTTCTTTTGTAAAGCTTAAAACTATTTTTTTAAGCCTCATTTTCTCAATTTTTTAAGCTTGCTTTAATTTTTAAGTCACCATTCTACATGACTTAAGCAATTGAGTCTCCTTAAGAAAGTTAAAGACCCACTTTCTTAAATTTCTCTTACCAAACACATCGGTGTTGTTCGGCAAGCTCAGCTTAGGCTTCTTTAGAGCTCCTTAGTACTCTAAGGATTGAGCTTACCGAACGGATGCTTTTTAGTACAACTTAATCTCACCTCCTTAGTGCTCCTTTTGCCCACCTTTCTTAAGCTTACCTAAGTTTTTAAGCCATAGTTTCACATGACTTAAGCATTTTGTCAAGCTTAAGGCTTTCTTAAGAAAATTACTTTTCAACTTTATTGCCGAACGGGTGTGGATTAGTGCAGCTTAAAAATTAAGCTTCACATGATTGCTGAACAACCCATCTTCTTTAGCGGAACTTAAAATTTATGCCAACTCATCTTGCCGAACAGGTTGTACGCTTAGACGAAACCTGACCTTATACATGTCTGGTCTGCCCTAAAAAGTTAGGATCAATATGAACCGTACAGTCTAAATCTGACGATATAGATCTATCGGATGCGTTGCATCGAGCCATGTATGACTGGAGAGGATCCGACTTTGCATTTATAATTATAAAGCAGAGATAGGGGTAGTGATATTAAAACTACTATATTTTTATTAACACAATGTTATCAAATTATTTTACTATATAGACAAATTTACCCTTCATTAAGATTTTCCTTAAAAATTAATTCTCTCTCATGTATTACCACATAATTTTTTTCCTTAAAAGTTATGTTTTATAAAGTATGTTATTTGCTTAAAATATGTTTCTCTCACATATTATTATGTGATTTCTTTCCTTAATTCTTTAATTTTGTATGTGCCGCTTCAGCTCTCGACGAAACTCGATTGCCAAAATGCAAATGTTTGTCGATTCATGCAACAACAATGAACTTCTCTTTAAAAGGTAACCATGTCTGTAAAATAATATATATTTTTTGAGATTTGATAGGGTACATATACAATTTTTGAGAGAAAGTATATATTAATGAAATATAGTAAAGAGGAAGCCCAAATTAGAAGAATCGGTGCAATTTATGTACTGGTCAGTTTCTTGTTTGAAGAATTTGGACAAAATTTTATTATGATGTTTTCTTTAAACAAAGGAAAACACAAATAATAAATAAAAATAAAAAAATCCCAATTGTAATAGAAATAATATGACACTTTACTACACCTGCATTGGACTATTTGGGAGAAGTATTCGTGATAAAGAATATATACGAAGTACCTTTTTGATATATGATAAATAATGATAAAGTCATGAAATCCCCATGATATTTAAATGCAAAGTTTTTTTTAAAGTAGAAATGTAGGAGTCATGCTCCTAGATTCCATTAATCAAGGTGTGCCAATTGTCTATACGGGGTATCAAATAAAATGCAAAGTTAAGCATCGTTCTCGAGTTGGTCCGATATTTTTATAAATATCTAAAGTTTAATAGAAATTAATTAATATACTCAGATTTGCTGGAAAGTTATAAAAATATCTATACCGGTCATTTTCTGGCCGGTATCCAATTTAATCCATTATCGGCCAGAAAATGACCGGTATCCAATTTTTTTTAATAAGGTACCGGCCATTTAATAGCCGGTACCCAATTTTTTTTTTTTTAGGATAGGCAGCATAGTTGGCTAGAAGAAAAAATCGTAGGAAACTCGGATTGAAGTTTGCACTCGGTTTGACTAAGATCAAACAAATATCATTTGGTTGGATGTGTGTGTTACATAGGTTGCATAATCGGTGCATCATCGATGTTTTATTAGCCGGGTAGTGCTAAAAAAACATCGCTGCGTCGTTGATATTTTTGTAATGAAATACCGATGTTTTAGTAGTCTAGCATTGACAATTAAGCAGGGTAGTGCTAAAAAAACATCGGTGCATCGCTGATGTTTTTGCAATGAAACATCGATGCACTTCTGCCGTCGTTAGGCAGTGAATAAAGCATCGGTGCGTCATCGGTGTTTTTGCACGAAAGCATTATTTTTTTTAAAACTTTAAACGGCTATAACTTGGGCTTGAAAACTCGGATTTGCGTGTATGATCCCTAGGGGGCCGACAGAATCATAATTGCAAAAAATATCGTTTAGTGCCTCAAAAATTGAGTTAAAGTTTTTTATCATCGGTAGACACACAACGACCGGTATGCGGCTAGTGACAGTGTCGTATGCAGCATAGTGAAATTTTTAAAAGTTAGTACTTAAAAAAAAAACGTAGTTTAGTGTTCGCATACGACTAGTGAATTTAATTTAACAATAACCAGCATCCTAAAATTGAGTATCTTTCATTTTGTAATTATTGTAATTTTGCGTATTTCAGTATAATTTAACATAATTTAGTGTAATTTAGCGTAATTTAACATAATTTCAAGTAATTTAGCGTATTTTAGTTTAAATATGCTAATTATACATAAAAAAAAGTAATCTAACAATTATTTAAAAAAAGTTTCGAATTTTTAATGTTAGATTTCAACATCTTGCTTCCATAGTCACTAAAAAAAAAAGAATTTGGGTACCGGCCATTTTCTGGCTGGTAATGAATTAAATTAGGTACTGGCCAGAAAATAACCGGTATGAGTATTTTTATAACTTCCCAACGGATCTGGATATATTTATTAATTTCTATTAAACTTTGGATATTAATAAAAATGTCAGCGAATTAGTGGTTGAATTTTCAAACAAATTTTTTTTGAAAGATTTTGTTTTTGTTTTTTGGATCATATTATTTTCAAACAAATATAGTAGTTAGAAAGATATTTAAAGAGAGTTAAAATTATTTATATATTAATTTTTTTTTAAAATATTGTGTTAATATAAATGTGTGTGGCGTCAGTATATCTACCCAGAGATAGAAGCGCGTACACACTATCTACCTAAAAGGAAAAAGAGCAATTTTCTTTACAGAGAGAAGTGACAACTGTATGGAGCACACAAAAAGGCAACCGTGGCACTGTGTGTTTTTTTGGTTGGCCTACGGGTCTTTAAAGTGTTCTTTTGGTTGGTACCGTGTTGCCAACTCTAGAATTCTTAATAATGTACCCTCGTGCAATCCATGTGTCAATTTGAATTATTTATTATGATAATGAAAGTTATAAATTATGATCACAAGATTATTTATATATTAATTATTTATATTAAGTTTATAAATTAATGAAAAATAAGTGTTTACTTTTATCAGACATTAATTAACCATTAGTGTGGCATTAATGTTTATTCCAAGCTTCATGACTGTCTAATAGCCTCGGTACCAAACGAGGCTATTAGACAGTCAAAGGTTTTGTAAGGTAAGGTTTAAAAGTCATGGGAATTTTGAGATATTTTTAATTCTATTCTGGCAGGTAAACTCTAGAAACCCCAACTTTAAGAAACATAGTTTAAAACTAGAGTGAGGCTATGGTGCTATGCATAGCACGGATGGGGTCCGTGCTACGGCTCAAAATTTGATTTTTTAAAATTCTAATGGTCGATCCAACCGTTCAATGTGATAACCATATGAATATGTACTTGCAAACTAAATTTTATATTTTTTCGAATTTTTTACTGTTTTTTTAGATAGAAAGAATTTTTATGGTCCAGAATTTTCAGAAAACACTGATTTTTCTACCTATCTAAAAAAATAGTAAAAAAAAAATTTGAAAAAATATAAAATTTAGTTTGCAAGTACATATTCATATGGTTATCACATTGAACGGTTGGATCGACCGTTAAAATTTTAAAAAGTCAAATTTTGAGCCGTAGCACGGACCCCATCCGTGCTATGCATAGCACCATAGGCTCACTCTTAAAACTATGCATTAAATTAATCTCAAAGATTACATGCCTCTAGACCCTTGTCGGAAGCTACTGTTCTCTTTAGATCTTCTATGGCATGTCTTTGGAAGAATATGGTAACCTCTCTGGACTCTGGAGTATCATGTAACAAATTTTAAATGGTATCAAACATGAAACAACATCTGAACATGGTTCAATATTGACTTCTAACTAGAAATGAAAACAGATCGGATATGTACAGTGCTAAAATCATATCCATATCTGTTTTTATTTTTTGGATACGGATACAGATACAAATCAGATCATATATTTATTAAAAAATATATATATAAATCGAGTACAAATATCGGTTATTAGATATCTATATCTAATTTTTCTAATAATTTGTGATACTAATATGATATGAATATTTATAATATTACGAAAATTGATTCTATAATACATAGCAAGAACAAGTTTGAACTTTGTCCGAATTCTCTGAAGTAACTCAAATTTTGGGTTTATATTCGGACCGTCCGATCAGAATCCAGGCCAATCCGGCCCGAGGTGGAATGCCAGCGGATCCTTTAATATTCGTGCCAAAATAGATCTGACAGTCAAGATCTAAACTAAAAAATCGAGATACTTTAGGTGATATGAATGCCAATTTGGGGCCTCCATAAAAGACCACCCGACTAGTAAAGTAGTTTAGTAGTATTATTATTCCATTAGACCACTATAATCAAGCAGCCTGCAGCCACTTTCACTACTTTTCCATTTCTATTCCTTTCTTCACAAATACCACCTCTTTGGTTCAGCCTCTCTCTCCCTCTCTCTCTCTCTAGAGCTCACAACACACCAATGCTGTCTTCTTCTTCATTCCCTCTCTTTCTTTCTCTGATCTCCTCTCTCTGCTTTCTTTCTCATGCCGCCACCACAGACACTCTAAAACCCGGCCAATCTATCTCCACCGTCGATGGATCCACCCTTGTCTCAGCAAATGAGGCGTTTGAATTAGGTTTTTTCAGTCCTGGAAATTCTTCAAACCGGTACGTTGCCATTTGGTACCATGGCATCTCTCCGATATCGACTATATGGATCGGTAATCGTGAAAACCCAATCCTTCCCTCCTCATCTGCTTCTCTGACTCTTGCCGATTCTGGAAATTTGGAATTAGTTGCTGGAACTGCAAATGGAAATGGTAATTTTTACTTCTTTTAAGTGCTTGCTTGATTTCAATTTGGTAGGTAAATTGCAAAATTTTGTTTTGGGAAAGGACTAGATTGTGATTTTTGGTTTTAGCATTGGACTTGTGGTGTTACTATAAAGTTCGAAAATTGATCCAGGTCCTGGTTGTAAATTTTTTTTTTTTTCTAAATTTACAAGGACCAGTTCAATATTTATGCAGTTGCCATCTTTTCGTTTTCTTTTCAGAAACAGTAACCTCCAGTTGCAAACTTCTCATTTTCAATTTGCCCAAGCCTCACTTTATGACACAGCAGAGAAAAAATTCTTGAATTTTTATTGGTGTGAATAGAAAGTAGCTCTGCTATATGTAGGGGGCTAATAGTAATATATTTTGCAAAAAATAAAAGTTTCAAAGGACCAAAATGATAAATTTCAGTTTACAGGGGGTGCTTAGCCCCCTTTTCCCTCTCATTTTTCTACCCCTAGCTATAGGCATCGAATCCGTTTAGGTCCAGAATGTCTTTAATATACTCTTCAGACTTCAGATCAAGAAAAAAATATAAATGATTTGATTTTAGATGGTACAATTTTAGATGATATAATTTTATAAATGAAATTTATCCTACAGGAATAGTCTTCACCTCCCTCCCACCGAAAGAAAATGTAGAATTCTTTAACAATTCAAAATTCAAATTGCAGTTTTGATTATTTTGGATAGACTAACATAAAATGTTGTACTTTGGTTCCATGACAGTTACAATATGGACAACCAACACATCATCTATAAATTCTACAACCTTGAAATTATCGAATGAAGGAAACCTCATCCTCAGTGCCGCCAGCTCAGATGCAAGTGCAGACACAGTTCTCTGGAAGAGCTTTGATCACATGACCGATACGTACATCCAGGGAATGCGTATGGGGATCAATACCAGAACCGGCGCACGCCAGGTTGTCACTTCTTGGCGTAGCCCTGACGATCCAGCCCCAGGTAATACAACTTTCGTGTGTTGAAACACTTGTAATAAAGAGGCAATAGTTTTACCAGTTGTTATGTTAATATAATTTCCACTAAGCATGACAATGGGGGTGCAATATTGGTTTTTTATTAGCTTCTTGTGGTGTTCATAAAAAAGAAGAAGAGAAATTAAAAAGCATTTTATTTTATATTTTTCAATTTGTACTGTGGTACCAAGTGCACTACCATGGTGAAATCTTAGAGCAATAGATGATATTTATCTCCATGATTACCATAGTACAAAACCTACTATAGCTTCTATACATGATGTTGTACTTCGTTTGTTAGAATAAATGGTAATTTTTTTGTCTTATGCATGATGCAGGTAATTTTACTATGGGTTTGGATCCAAATGGGTCAACCCAAGTGTTTATCTGGAAGAACGGTACAATCCCATATTGGCGCTCCGGCGAATGGAATGGTGCGTCTAATTTCATCGGCATCCCTTGGCGGCCTATCTATTCGAAGGGCTTCTATTTGGACACCGTAGGCGATGAAAAATACTATACGTATACAGCAGCTAACAACTCTCTGCAACGGTTCGTGTTGCAATGGAATGGTGTCGAGTCAATATACATGTACATGGTACAAAAAAAGGCGTGGGAAGATTTTTGGGATCAACCGGTGAAGCAGTGTGAGATGTACGGCACATGTGGACCCAATGGGTTGTGCACAAATAACGGTGATTTGGCATTGTGTAGTTGTTTGGATGGATATGAACCCAAGTCGGACGAAGAATGGAAAAATAAGATTTGGTCGGGTGGGTGTGTGAGGCGGGTTGCGTTGGGTTGCCAACAGAATAAAAGTGGAGATGGATACAAAACAATTCCAGGTACAATTTTTACAAATTATTTCACATGGTCAATTTTTGTTACGCTGATAAATCTTAAATACTATAGTAACTAGACCTCCTGCATGGGCCGATCTAAGTTTATGTAATGCGGTCGGTTGATCCCTCTTTTTCCCCCAAAATCTTGATGTGAGATTTATCTAGCTCTTAGATCATTTCATAGATCTGAACCACTGATGAATTAAAAAAAAAAAAAAAAATCTCCACTACTGATTCCCATACTCAATTTACTAATCAAGTATAAGGTGTCAGATATACATGAAAATGTGAAAATAAAAATTAAATTTGGTTCTTTTTCTAGGAATGAAGCTGCCAGATCACACAGTGAAGCTCCAGAATATCGCCGACTCTGACACCTGTGGGCGTTCTTGTTCAACAAATTGCACGTGCAATGCGTACACATTTGTACCGACAGTTGGGTGCATGCTGTGGAGTGGAGATCTGATAGATCTGTACCATTTTGATCAAGGCGGTTATGATCTCTTTGTCAAGGTGCCCGCCTCTGTATTGGGTAAGTCTTGTTGATATAAGGCCATATGTACGAGTGAGGCTATGGTACTTTGCAAAGAGCGGATTGGCCTAACTATGGATTCACATCTGTTTTCGAAGTTCATACAGTTGATCTGAACCGCTCAACATGATCTCTGTATAAAAATGTAGTTGGAGACCGGATTTTACTATATTTTAGAATTTTTTACTATTTTTTTTAGATAGGTTGAAATTCACTACCTTTGGATGGTCAAGAATTTTTAAATTAAATGATTTTCTACTTATTTAAAAAAATAGTAAAAAAATTCTAAATGATGTAAAATTTGATCTCCATGTACATTTCATATAAAGATCATGTTGAATGGTTCGGATCGACTATCCGGACATTGAAAACAAAAATATGAATCCAGAGTACGGATCGATGTGCGCTTTGCAAAGTAACATAGCCTCACTCTTTATACTAAAACTAAATCTCCTTTTAATCATGCTGACGTTGATCTCAATATATATTAATCTGATTTAGGTTCAGATCGTAACCGCTCTGTTGCGGTAATAGCGGGGACTGTGTCGGCATGCTTGCTATTTTTGGTAGCTTGTACCTTCCTCTGGTGGAAATTCATACGCCATTCAAAGACCAAAGGTAATACATATCTGTCTCTCTTTCCATTAGTAAGTTTGAGATGATATTGTAAGACATGCATTTCTAATTAATAGAATGCAACTTAACAATATTTTAATTAAAATATATGGAAGTTATCTACTGTGAATACTTTCTCTCCACTTTACCTTGTGGATGATCTTTGGATTTAACATGAAATTTGGTCAACATTACACAGCTAGCTTAAATTTGAGCCGTAGATCACAGCAATCGAGCCTAGGGTTTCTGAAGAGTAGAGAAGATTTCTCAGGCCCCAGCCAATTTGCAGATGAATCAGAAGAGGGAAAGAAATTCGAACTTCCCCTTTATACTTTCGATTGTTTGGCTGTAGCTACAAATAATTTTGGTAGCTCAAATAAACTCGGAGAAGGTGGATTTGGGCTTGTCTACAAGGTCACTTTCTCATTTATTTATATCTTATGTTCTGTGAATTCACTCCTATGCACTCATTCACTTACATTGAAATTACATCTCTTGAAAAAGGTGTTATTCATAAAAGTCT
>CM022106.1:4104107-4184107 GCA_011114355.1 Carex littledalei | reverse complement strand
TTGGATGGTCCAGAATTTTCAGATCAAGTGATTTTCTACCTATCTAAAAAAACAGTAAAAAAATTCGAAAAAATGTAAAATTTGGTTTGCAAGTACATATTTATTTTATAATCATGTTGAACGGTTCGGATTAACCGTTAGAATTTTGAAAACTCAAATATTAAGCCGTAGCACGGACCAACCGTGCTATGCATAGTACCATAGCCTCACTCAAATTCTTAAGTTGGACTTCAATTTTTTGTTCCCAATCTATCTCTCCTCTAGCTGTCACTCTCTCTCTCTCTCCACTATCTTTTTTTTGAAAATTGTCTCTCTCCACTATCACATATTTTTTTATTCTACTTTTGTCTCTCTCCACTATCTTTCGTTCTTTTTGTATTTTTTATTCAATGTCTCCCTTCACTTTCACTGCATAAGAAATCTTTTCTCCTCTCTTTCTCTGTCACAATTTAATAGAATGGACACTCCTTTTTTTTTAGAGAAAAATATAATTCTACTTTTCCGATTCTAACAATTTAAAATTATTGAGATTTGTGCATGAAAAATTTTCTTTATCGATATAGGTGAATAATTTTTTTTGAATAGTTAGAATCGGAAAAGCAGGATTCTGTTTTTCTCTAAGAAAAGCAGCAGAGTCAAATCCCAATTTAATAAGATGAGAGTTATATATATATATAGTGCTACTCCATTTATATTTTGAGTTGTGGGACTAATCAGATATGGAATGATCCGGACAACAACAATTTTTTTTTAACAAATTTCATAGAAATTTAATTTGTACCCATTACTAAATTGTTATGTTGTACATTTTGACAATTGGAGGTTTAAAATATGATTAAATATTAAAATAAATTTCTTTTGTATTTGTGTTTTGGTTAAAAGTCCGATCAGTCACAAAAGAACATATATGTACATGTGTATTTTACTTCATGTATCAGCAAATAATAATTTCTTTCTTATGTTATAGTATTATTGTAACATCCTGAAAATTTAAAATATAAAATCATAAGGAGTCAAGTTTTAACTCTGAATGAAAAGAGGGGTTAAATGTAAAATTATAAAAATAAAATTAGTAACAAGCGGGATATTTTATATAAATAAGTAGAATTAATATTTAAATAATTTCTTTGAAAGCATGACATGGAGACACCTGTTGGTCCTGGGACAACTCATTTAGCTAGTTAGTCAAACCTTTTTATGGAAAATAACAATAGCAAATAAGTAGAATAGTAATATAAAAAAAAATAGAATATATAAATAAATTTCTTTGGAAGCATGACATGGAGACACCTGTTGGTGCTTGCTTTGTTAGAGTTGTTTATTAAGTTACTGACATGCATGTGTGTTACAAGGCATGAGCCTTACCAATATACTTGAGTTGTATAGTAAGCATGTTTAATTGATCCTTGTGCTGACCCAATTCTTTTATTGTATAAATTTCATCCATGGTATATATAATATGACATGATTTGAACCATGCACTTATCAGGAACCTTGCTGAAATTTTGATAGCTATGCATCAAAGGGAACTTGAATAGAAATGTGAATACGTCTTGCATTTATAGAACACCTTGATTTTCATGCATAGGGAATGTCTCGTGTGAACTCTGATTGAAATTGAAGCATGAAATTCAATGGGCTGTGTAGGCGCCATTATTCGGGTAGCGCATAGCTGGGCTGTGTAGGCGCCATATTCGGGTAGCGCATAGCTGGGCTGTGTAGGCGCCATCATTCGGGTAGCGCATAGCTGGGCTGTGTAAGCGCCATCATTCATTCATAGAACAATGGTTCTACTCGACTTTGGATAAGTGTTAATAAAAAGTATGGTTTAGATAATTAATGTAGTCTTGTATGTAAACAGCAATGTATATATTCTTTAAATTGCTGGAACTAAACTTATGTGCTCGTCATGAACCTAACTTTTGCATATTGTTGTGTCAAGCGTATATATAATAGTTGACTAATCTTTATTGTGATTGTTTCATTGGATTTTCAAATACTTAATTTTATTACATTATTGTTGTACTTGATGTTGCATGTTTTGGTTTTGTTTGGTTGGATATGAGGATCTCACAAAAATTATGGTGCATTGAACCCTCCTCATATATATATATATGTGTGTGTGTGTGTTATTTTCAACATGTGTATGATATCTATGTTGAAAGAGTATATTGAATCATGGCAGTGTTGAACATTGGTATTGCCATAACCTTAATTACTATTGTGCCTTGTGACATCTAATCGGGTGCGCTGTTGTGGGTCACTTGACTTAGGTGCCACGGCAAATTGTCGATTGTATGGGTTGTGACAATTATTAAATATTAAGTAAAACGATTATATATATATACTTCATTCTTTTCCTGTGTTTTTAATCGACGTAATACAACAAATATATTTTAAATGGCTAAAACATTTGTTATATATTCTAATATTTGTTATGGCTTGACGAAAATTAAGAGGAAGAATTTTATTCATCAGAATCAATGAAATTATTTGTTGGTTCACTGTGGATATCAAAAAATTTAGAAACAAATTTGTATAGACATAATTTTTGGTTAATCTAAATTTACAAAGATAACAATATCTGTAATTAAAAAATAACAAAATAATTTTTCTTATTTTCTATTTTACAAGCTACAAATAGATAAATATGTGAGAATAGATCTTACAAATTATATAGAAATAATTTTATTTGTACCCATTTTAGTTATATTTTTTATTAGAAATGTTTCATCTATTTAATATAATTATTTAATCTATTTTTCCACAACTATTTCCACGGTAACCGAACACTCATTCAGTACATTCTCACAATTATTCCCGTGCATACTTATGAGTATGGGTTCCGGCAAATAAAAAAGTGAGTTCCTGAACCTGTCAAATCTCATCCTGCACAATCCCGTGACAAACGAACATGCCCTTAAATCATTTCTCTTGGCTCAATTAATTCGGATCCTATATATTTAAAAAAAATTAGCCCTCTATTAAAATTAACATGTGAGTCATGACTAATTCAATAATAAATAAAAATCTTGATAATATGCCATTAGTAGGAGCTTAATTAGAAAGTTCAATCATCTTTATATATTTATGGAATATATATATTTTTTCATATAGATCTTTATGGAATATTGAATTGACATTATTATTAAAAGTAATTGTTATATCTTTAAGAACTTAACTACTATTATTCAGAATTTAATTTTTGCTAATGCATCTTAAAATTTAAAATGAATCATTCTTACTTTGTACAATAATATCAAACATATTAATCTTTTCAATACAGACAACAAACCTGGTAAAATATATTTTTAGTATGCAATGCTAATCTAGTAAAATAAATGCCTCAAGAGGAATGAGGTGTATATACGGATGATGAAGGCATGAGCTTATTCTTTTAAAAGAATTAAGTTTTAGAAATTAAAATAAAAAAAATTAAATTATCAGAGCCAATAATTGAGTTCTGGAATATTTTCTAGACTAAGTTAATAGTTCAGTTCTAATAACTTTCGTAAGTTGCAACGTGTTTTCATAAAAAAAATTGAAACTACTGAGACCAAATTATTATTTTGGTTCCCGTAGGAGCCGAAATTTTTAAAGTTATCATTCTCTCAAAAAAAAAAAAAACTAAAAAATCACGAAATTTGAGTATTTCGGATCTACCATGCCGCAAAATACCGGTGCGGCCCTGACCGCACAGGCGTTCTGCGGCCCAGTCAAGGGTCCGCAGAATGGTTCTGTGGCCCAATTTTTTGTTTTTTTGCAGAAGGCATTGTTGACTTTGACACAATAAATGCAATTTGAACGGTTGAGAAATAATTTAGGCAGAATGGGCCGCACAGGCATGCTTTGGCGCAGAAACCAAAGGTCAAAGGATCAAAGGCTTTGTTAGTATTTCTACACAGAAAAAAGAAGGGGCCGCAGAATGCCTGTGCGGACCGACATTGTACGGCCTCCCTGAAATGGGTCTGCACCGGTATTGTGCGGCCGTGGTGAATTTCAAAATTTCCAAAAACAATGGTTTTTTTTTTTTTTTTTTTTTAAGGTGTGGTATAAATACAAATTTCGGCCGTAGGAGCTTTGAAATCTGCCCTCTCCTCTCTTTCTTTTATTTCTTATATTCAGTCTCTACTGGATATATGACAACCATTGATTTTTTATATTATGTGAGCGTTAAAATTAGTGGGATTGAACTATTAGTTCAATTTCATTCATTATGAGAAAAAAAAAAAGCCATCGAATTTCTGACAAATTAATTTTTTGAATTTCTAAAAATTAAAAATTGCAGAAATTTGGTGCGTGGTCGCTTTCTTTCTCCGATAGTGCTCCTTAATAAACTATTATCAAAGTTCAAGAGATTAAACATCAATCCCACAAACCAATGCTAAAATTCGGCGGTTTGTCAAATTAATTTGTCTTATTAACAAGCCATGGTCCAGAAAAAAAATTCATAAAATTTTCAATTCTAACCATCTTTGATTAGAACCAATTTTATAAATTCAATAGTGTCAGTGTCTTTAATATCAAATATTGCAAAAAATTTATATCTCATTATGCAAAATAAATAATTCACGTGTTAAGTATTTTTATTTAACAGATTCTATCAATTTTTTACAAGTAGTTTGATCTCTTTACTATAAAACAATTTTTCGTTTTCTAAAAATAGGAGACGATATATATATATTTCTTTGAGTGAATCTATAGTACTATGCATATCATGGGTTGGTTTGTAATATGGATCAATATTTTTCATTTCCAAAATTCTAATGGTTGATCCGAACCGTTAACATGATCTCCATATGAATATATACTTGCAAACTGAATTTTATATTTTTAGAATTTTTTTACTATTTTTTAAGATAGGTAGAAAATCACTTGATCTGAAAATTCTGGACCATCCAAAAATAGTGATTTTCTATCTATCTTAAAAAATAGTAAAAAAATTCTAAAAAATATAAAATTTGGTCTGCACGTACATATTCATATGAAAATCATAATGAACGGTTCGGATCTACCTTTATTATTTTGAAAAGAAAAATATTGATCCGTATAACGAACCAAATCGTGCTATGCATAGTACCATTGATTCACTATATTTCTTCTTTTGTTAAAGAGAAAATGTGGCATGAAAATAAGGAAAGCTGTATACTGGAATAGGACAAGTTAAAGACGTGTTTCACAAAACGAAATCATATGGAATTGAAATTTCAAATATATATTATATTAAAAAATCATGAATAGAAAAATGTGCAGAAAATCATAGAAAGTAGCGGTTTGCTTTTTTTTTTTTCATATAAAACATGGAAAGCGTTTTTAATTTCTCATCAGAGTCCGTGACATGGAAAGCATTGTAGCCCCTGAAAAAAAAAAAGAAGAATCTGACATTCCTGGTAAAATTGAGAATTGATCAATCTTTTAATTAATGTATATTACTTGTTTTAGGCAGATTTAATAATTGAAATATTAAAAATAGAAATCCATTAAATATAATAACAGTAGAACCAAAAACAGAACAGGAAACAATCTTAAATATAAGGGCAGCTCCATACCATAAGAGAAATTCATATTATTGACAAATCAATAAAAAAAAATCAATCAGCAAAGGGATAAATATATTGATTAAAAAAATCAAATCAATTTAGGAACCAAGATAGGAAATTTTAAAAAATGCTTTGATTAAGAGGGTTGATTAAAATGCACAGAAGCTATATGCATCAGTTAATGCTTCATTCAGTGCAGTTGGAGAAACACATGTTCAATTATCGAAAATAACATCTAAATAATACTGAAATGTACCAGAATCTTTAATAAAAAAAAATTACATCATGAGAAGAAAAACAAATATCCTAAAAATTGCCAAAAATATTCACACACATCTCCATTCCATTATTAAGCACGTTGATGTCCTGATCCGCCAACGGCTACGATTGAAAGATGAAATTTCGGATTTAATATCAGCCCTCCAATCACATAATCTGTCATCTTTTGATTAAATGCATCTTTTTTATGTGTAGAAGTCTCAAATTAGTTAGAGATGTACTCGCCACACATATTGTCACAAGTAATGCCAAGAATTGAGAAAATGGAATTAGCATTAAATTTTTGTTACCATATCTCTCTCCAGATTTGATTGGCGCATACAAAGATTAATTTCCGATTTTGATGGCATGTCTCATTTCTGAATTGCCTACCTCTTATTCATTTTTGGAAAAGAACAAAAAAGGCATATTATTGTTGATTCCCTAGCAGCTTTTCACATTTAATTTAATTGAATTATAACACAAAAATTGTGTATGCACTGACATGCAAAAGAATGTTGTTGTATTAAAACAGTCATTTGTTGTTGTTTTTTTTATTATTATTTATTATTTACATCTCTATTCAATCTTAATGTTAAATCTTATAATATATGTTCCGTTGCAACGCACGAGTACGATACTAGTCCAAATCTAAACAAGGCCTTAAATTTTGCGGCTGCTAGGCTTTTTGGGCCCAAACTAAAACAAGTTTAACAAACAAATTGGGCCGCCGCCTTATTTTACAACCTTTTGAACCTTCTCGACCTTGATTCCATAGAACTATTTTTCCAGAATATTGCCATGTTTTTGCTTTAATCAAATTTTTTTTTGTCGTGTTGGATAGTTTTTTTTGTCTGAAAGTGAAATGTGGAGATCAAGCCTCAAGATTCCATTCATCCAAACACTAGAGGTGTCAATTTACTAGTTGCAAAAAAAAAAAAAAAAAAGCAAAATTTTAAAAAGAAACGAAAAGAACAAAAAAAAAAAACTTTTGTCCTTGTTCCCTATTACATGTGTTAAGTTCTATGAAACCAACTCTGCATTTCATTTATTTAATTCCTGACTGCTAAAGAGTGCAAGTAAGACTGGTACCCAATGTTTCCTCCAAGGACATGCTGTTTGAAGCATGATACCAAGCACCTGTACCTTTGGCAAGTATCTCTAGAAGATCATAACAAAGAGACAAAAAAAAGGGTGGCTTTCTAAACATTTACCAAAACATCAGTTTGATTTTTCATAGGATTAAGCTTCAACTTAGCATGTACAGATTTAGAAAATATTTATTATGAAAAACATAGGGCCTTTTTGCCAATATACAACTACATATTAAACAAAATTATCTCATGGACTCTCTACAATTTAAATCACTAATTGATATCTAAATAATCATTCTCAATATGTATACATATAATGCAAGCTATCATGGTACAACTGTAAAACTTAAATAAAAGATAAATTAGACGAATTCAGCCCGAGTTCTTAACTAGTGAACTAGATGCACTGGTAGTTGAGGTGGTGCTTCGGGTCTTCGAAGATGTACCAGAAGAAATATCCGAGAAGAAATTGATATAATCAGGACTCTCCTCCATAACTCTAAGTGACATCGGCATTGGTGGCGTGTTAACCTCCAAAATGCCTTCTAAAATTTGCACAACTTGTCCCATTGTCGGCCTAGCGGTCTCGTCATCTTGGATGCACCAACATGCCACCTTACATGCTCTTTCAATCTCTTCAATTGGTGCATCCCCATCCAATTTTTGATCCAAAAGTGTCTGAACATCTCCTTCAATTAGTTTTTTAGCAGCAAAAGTAGGGAAGAAACCTGTACTTGATGAGGTGCTATTCCATTGATCAGAGTTGTTTCTATGTCCAGATATTAGCTCGAAAAGCATCATGCCGTAGCTAAAAACATCTGCTTTTGGAGTGATCGGTACGCCTGTTATCCACTCTGGTGCTAGGTAACCTCTAGTGCCTCTCATGGTCGTTAACACCCTACTAAAATCCCGACCCAAAAGCTTCGATAATCCGAAATCGGCAACTTTCGGTACTAAACAGTCATCCAAGAGAATGTTCTCGGGTTTAATGTCACAATGAATGATGCAATCCCGACATTTTTCATGTAGGTATGCTAACCCTCTTGCCGTACCAAGCGCAATTTGGTACCGAGTGCTCCAATTTATTATCACATCTCTGCAATTAAATAATTGCGCATCAAGAGAGCTCTTAGGCATGTACTCATAAACCAGTAGCCTATGGGAGGCTTCAGAACAAAACCCGATGAGGCGAACTAGGTTAACATGCTGGATCGTACCGATCGTGCTGACCTCAGCCCTAAATTGCTTCTCGCCTTGGTGAAAACCATCTAGCTTCTTAATAGCAATAGCAGTTGAATCAGGTAAATACCCCTTATAAACCGAACCGAATGCACCGCCACCCAATTTCTCAGAAAAATTCTTACTAACAAATTGCATATCATTGTACCGAAATGCAATTAAGGTACCTTTCGACTCCTTTAACAATCGAGCTCTCCTCTGATCTCTCTTTCTCTTAATTACAACCAAAACAACTATGATACAAAAAAGCACGGCAATTACGCCGCCTATAACTACACCAATAATTAAACCCGTGTTACTTTTACTCGCAGTAAATTCTGATGCAGCCAACCTGAGATAAAGCGTACCAGCGCCGCTTCCACTATATCCATCTTGGAGATTCAACAAACCTTCGTACCACAAATTGCACCCGTTCTGGTATGAATAAGCAGAGCAGCTACAATTTTTCAAACATGCCGATTCGCACTCTTGTGCACTATTAACTTGTATACTCTGCGAATTGTCGGGGTATTCCATGTTATTCAAAACATAGAACTTATCTTGTTGTACCTTAGTCAGATTGCCGCTTTCGCATTGTAATTTGGTATTTCTCACACACCCACCAGTATAATCCCCCAAATCGTAATCGGTCTTAGATTTTTGTGAAAACCCATGTAAACAATTACAATACGGCATATTGTTCCCATTGCAACTACCGTAGGCCCCGCAAAGCGCGTAGACAGCACAAGTCTGCCTCGGCTGAGCCCAGAACAGAAGCCACTGTTTTGATGTGTCCATCCAATTTAGTTGATTGATTTGGCCAGTATGATCCATTGTAAATCTTGATATCATACCGGTCTCAGGTTTTACAGAGTAGATGAAGTAATTCTCCTCCTTGTTGCTCACATAACTGAAATTGTATATGTAATTCGCGGTCATTTCAGGGACATCAGTGAAAATTTTCTGTGTATCACTCCAGTTACCACTGGTCCAGAAACTTCTAGTCTTGTTCCACTGTATGAAATATTGACTGGTACCTTTTGGGTCTAATAATAGAGAGTACAAACCTTCAGCCGGGTCAGAGGAACTCTTCCATGAAATCAACCTTTGGCTAATACCAGTTGTTTTATTGAGACTCAATTTACCGCCCGGTAACCATGTGTCAGCTGGGTTGTCGATACTTTGCCACAATACATTAGATGTATTCGACACATATCTCAAAATGAGGTTTCCACCATCATTCAACACTGCTTCGGTTTTGTTTAACGGGTTTATACCGGTAACATTAGTGGACCATACTTCAGTTTTAGACCCGTTAAGCAAGACCAAGTTACCATCGGAACCAATGGTGAGCTGGGCCGTGGCGGGGTCGGTGAGCGGTGCGTTTCGGTTGGCTATGAAGACAGATGTTTGCCCAGGGATGGTGTTGTACCAGATGGATATGTACCAGTAAGAGGAATTGGGAGGCTGGTAGAAACCAAGTGCAAACTGTTTTTGAGCAGAGATGAGTGTTTGGTTGGTGCCTGAGAGAGATGAGTTGGAGGTGATGGTGTCTGTTGAAGTAGACATGGATAGGAGAGAGAAGAGGCAGAGAGAGAAAATAGAAGAAAGCAAGGGATTTCCTCTCAAGGAAGCCATTGATGGGGTTGGGGGGGGGGGGAGAGAGAGAGAGAGAGGTGTAATGGTATTTGCTAATGGGTTGTGATAATTGTTTCTTTTGGTGATTTGGTCAGGATTTATGAAAGAGAAAGATTTGACTAAGCACGGGGAATAAGAAGGAATTCAAGAAGTAGGATATCTTTTTCATTTTAATAAAAAGTGGGAATGATTTAGCACGGATGTCGGGTGAAGCTTTTAACAGAGCTATTTCATCTCCATGCAGCGCACAAAACCATATACTGCGCTGTTTTGATTCTTGGAGTCTGTGCATTGCATGAAGCCAAAACTTCTCATTTAAAATCTTACCCATTTAGCAGGGAGTTAATGTCAACTGCGCATTTTTTTGCAGTTTTCGTGCTTAGATATAGTAGGAAACTGATACTCAGATCTGAACCGTTGGATTGGATCGAATGGTATACAGTGGTCTTGAGAATGGTCCAACTAAATATCTCATGAGTCAGGGTGCCCTTTAAATCAGTTCGATCTCAATCGAATGGTTTGGACATTAATTTTATCCTCTACTATACATCAACGGTTGTAGCGGATATGGACAGATTACCCGCGAAATGATTTCGACCGTTCGTTCTATCTTGACCGTTCGTTCGATCTGAAGTGGAGAATGGCAAATCATTTGACCGTTGAATCAAAAAATTGAGGCAGTGATGATTGGATGACATATTGTAGTTGAATTTGATTTAATACGGCACTAATATTATCAACATGTTTGATTCCGACATTTTTATTAGTATCCAAAGTTTATTACAAATTATTTAATATACCCATGTTTGCTGGGATTTAATAAAAATATTCCTTCTGGCTAGAAAATGGCCGGTATCCTATTTAATCAACTACCGGCCATTTTCTGGCTGGTACCCTATTTAATACACCACCGGCCATTTTTTGACTGGTACCTGTGCTATATATATGTGTGGAGGGTTTGCCGAATTTCTCACAATTCATTCTATCAAATTTCACACTATCTCTCCTCGGTTGAGCTTTTTCTCCCAGATTTCTACACTTCTTCTCAGATTTGCAAGCAAGTCTCTATTATTTTTTTAAAAATTCACTTTTAGTGCAAAACGGTTGTAAAATGTTAGGATTTGTTAGTAATGTACCAAATTAGAATAATTTAGTTGTAATTAGTGTTAAATCCGTTGTAGTTAGTTGTAATTATTAAATTTAGTATAATTTAGAGTAATTAGCCAAATTTAGGGTTTAGAGTTTAGGGTAATTTAGTATAATTAGCATAGTTCACCGAATTTTAGCTTATTTTAGCTTTTTTTTTACCGTAATTATAATAATTAAGCATAATTTAGTGCAAATTTTTATTTATATATAAATACCAAAACCAAACAAATATAATTTTTTATACTATTAAATTTTAACAAAGATCTATACATAATTTATAGTTAGATGTATAACGTCTGTGGGGAAAATAGTGAACGACTAATAAAAGTCTTTTCCAACCTAATTTTTCAATTCGTTGACATTTTATTTCAATTCGTTGACATTTTATTTCAATTCGTCGTCATTTTATTTCAATTCGTCGTACTTTTATTCTTGGTCTAATTTGACAAAAAGGTATCTAGAAAGCGAACATTTTAATTTGGACCCAAATTAATGATGCCTTTCATATTGCAAAAATGGATGATTTGGAATTTGTGTTGTTTGTAGAAGTCAATATATTGGTAAAACTAAAATAGTTTTATGTTGCTTTTGTTGATTGGAAGCTATTTTGGGGATATTCTTTTTATCTTTTTAATTTAGAAATATAAGTTGTTTGTTCCATATTTCTGGGAAGTTGTTTCTCTCAATTTAGAATAAAAAACAAAGGTAATTAATTCACCAAAAGAATAATTTTTGTTTTGCCAAATTTTTTAAGAGTGTCAATAAATTAAATGCTTCAATTCTTTAATATATTCTTATTGCTTATACCATATGACATACAAAATCAATATATTCTGGCGTTCATTCAAATGATAATTATTTTTTTTATGAGTAATACATGCATTTAAGTTTAAGGGTTGCTCAACCCGTATATCAAACATATACTATTTTTATATAATACAAGGGAATAATAGTCCAGCTAGTATGACATCGGTGTCATATGACACTAATTTCAAAATTGATTGAATAGACTTTAAATGATTAATTCAAACCGTTCAAACCGATTTACTTTATGAGTGATGCGTTTACATGCAAATTTTTTATATTTTCGAATTATTTTAGTATCAAATCAAGCGGTTGATAAGCCTCAATTATATATACCTTCGGTCGAGGTTTTACCTCCTAAATTATACCAAAACCCTTGTATTTTAGTCCAGTCTAGTATAGAATGCACCATAGAACCAAGTTACTGCCCTTCCTTCATCTTATTTGCAGGAATCGAGCAAAAAGGAGCAAAACAGCATTTTGTGCGGGCCGCACTGATTTATCCGAGAGTTTTGCGGGCTCTCGTGCGGGCCGCAGGGAATTTGTGAAGGCCGCACGACCCTTTTTCCTTAGCCATTTTTCAGACGAAAACCAACTTTTGTGCGGGCCGCACGGATTCTGTGCGGGCCGTACCGATTTAACCGAGAGTTTTGCGACCAGCCATGCGGGCCGCATGAAGGCCGCACGATCCCTCATGCCTTAGCCGATTTTCCAGCCGACTTCCAGTTTGTGCGACCCGCACGGAATTTGTGAAGGCCGCAGGAAGGCCGCACCAATGCCATTAATGCCTTAATTCATGATATCTTCTCAGATTTGCTGCCTGATCTTGGGGGATTGTTTCCCAATGCACGAAAATAGCTATATATGGGCAGGGAGGCAGCAGGAGAAGGCATTCTTCATTCTAGGTTTAATTTCCACATCTCTCCACACATTTTTCTATCTTCTCCTCGTGATCAAAGGCGATTAAGAGCAAGGTTTGAAGGATTCTCGAGCAAGCAAAAGTGAAGATCGAAGGCAGCGAGCGAGGAGATTGGTGTAGTCTATTCTCTTACTCGTTTTACTTTGTTTTCATTATGATTTCTCTTGTAACTTTCTTGGATGTTAACTCACCCATGAGAGGCTAGATTTCCTCTCTAGGGGCTTAGGCTAGAAACATGAATTTGGTTTGAATCTATGTTTACTTGGATTAATTTCTTTATGATGATTGTTTGCATGTTTGTTTATTCTTGTTGATTTTACAATTCATGTGCTTGTATGATTTGATTGCTAGTTAATTTCCCGCTTGAGTCCAATCAATTTAAGATGTTAGGAGTTATAATTAATGGTACCAAATTGTATACATGAATTACCTTAGGATTAAGATTAGAAATGACCAAATCTATTTCTTAGTCCGGAACCACTTGAACAAAGGTCGAATTAAGGTGAAGGACTTAATCGTGAAGCCTTATATTTGATTGGGACACCTAGAATTGAACCAAATATCGTATGAAGGACTTAACCGTGAAGTATTGGTATTTAGGGATAAACTAGGCTAATATGTGCTTATGGTCTAGATAGCTAGGGTGAAGAACTTAACCGTGAAGTCCGAATTATCTAGACACGTCATTAATTCACGAAAGTGACCCTTTTTGGCATTTACGTTTAGAAACCCCATAATTGCAAACATGAGTTTAGAATACCAAGTAAATGTATATTTGACCAAATGATTGTATGCCGATTGCCCCTAGACTCTTATCCACTTGAATCACAAACTCCTTTTATTTGTTTGTTTAAAATTGTCTTGTTTTAGTTTCAACTCTTAATCGGGTATTGAACCCAAAAACCAATTTTACAACAACCCCCCCTTTACTTTATTTGCATTATTTTAGAGTTAATTGATTTAGTAGAAAGTAATATCTCCCGTTATCTTTGGATCGATACCCATAATTACTACAAGGATAGATTGTGCGCTTGCAATTCAATCTAACTTTGCGTATTTAGGGTTTTATAAATTTAAAGCAGAAGTGTACGAAATAGACCAATTATTCCTATACCCAAAATACACAACAAGCTTTTGGCGCCGTTGCCGGGGATAACGGATAGATATTAATTTTTACTTTAAAAATTAATTCTAGAATTTTCTCTTATTTTTCTTTTATCTTAATTTCTTTAAGACTCACGATTTTCTTCTCTCTCTTTTCACAGCTTGAACGCTGGCGCCTACCACTAGGAGCCAGAGTCAGAAGGACAAGGCGAGTTCGTCAAACATGGCCGAACATCCGATCTATGGAATGCCCTTAGATGGTGATGAGGAGAACGGATCTCACGCCAATGTTGACAATGATCCTCCTCCCGAGAACCCATTCCACGGAGCATATGGAAGAGGCAACCCTCCACCGCCTAATCCGAACGACCGCCGTCCTATGCGAGAATTCATGAACCATCAAGATCCGCACCAACGCTTTGGCTATGTGGCACATGGGGGAACCAACCCCGATCTCAAACCCACTCTAATTCACTTGTTAGGTCAAAACCAATTTGGTGGTGCATTAAATGAGGACCCTCACCAACACTTGGCAATGTTTGAAGAGCATTGTGGTACTTTTGCACCAAGGGGACCCCAACTTGATGCCTTGAAATTGAACTGTTTTCACCTTTCTCTTAGGGACGAGGCTAGGACTTGGTTAAGATTGTTAAACCCTAGGGTAACTCAAACTTGGCCCGAAGTCCAAAGATTGTTTTTAGGCAAATACTTTCCGCCTTCTAAAACCCAACACTTTAGGGCAAAAATTACCACCTTTAAACAAGGTGATGATGAATCATTAAGCGAAGCTTGGGATAGATGGCAAGAACTCTTGCGTTTGTGTCCTAACCATGGTATTGATGTGTGGCTATTGTTTCAGTTTTTCTATGCAGGTTGCACGTACGCGACTAAATCTCAACTGAATGCAGCAGCCGGTGGAAACCTAGCCAACAAGGATTCTGTGGAAGCCATGGAGATGATAGAGGACATGGCTATAAGTCAACGCGAGTGGACTGCTGGAAGAGATATGAAGAGGAGCAGCACACCTGCTGGTATGCTGAAAGTAGATGAGGTGACAGCTTTGAACGCAAAGGTAGAATCTCTCCAAAACCAAATGAAGAAGATGCAGCAGGTAAAATCTGTAGTTCAAAACTCACCATGTGGTATTTGTGGAGGAGTGGACCATCTCACGATTGGGTGTCAATACTCCACGGAAGGTAATGACACAGTTGAACAAGTTCATGGGTTATTTTACAATGAAGGTGACAAAAGAAATAACTCATACAACCAAAACAACTCTAACACTTACAACCATGCCACAAAGTACAACCATCCTAATTTTAGGTGGAGAAATGACAATGAAAATCCAAACCCGAATGCGGTACCAAACCAAGGAAATAACAACCATTACCAAAATCACAATTCAACCCAAGGTAATGGTAACCAATATCAAAACCGCCAAGGTCAAGGTCCACCAATGTCAAGGTTAGAGAAAATGATGGAAGAATTTATGCTCTCCCAAAAGGAAACTAATCTTAGCACCAATAAGAGGCTTGATGAATTGTCAGATTCTTTTAGAACCAGGATGGACTTGATGCAGAATCAAACTAGGTTGCTTGAAGCCCAAGTGGCTCAACAAGCTGCTTCTGCCGCGCGCACTCCAGGCATGCTTCCCGGAAAAACTGAGCACAATCCAAGAGAACATGCGAATGCGGTAACTCTCCGAAGTGGCACACAATACGACGGACCAAAATTGCCGGAAGAGGAGCCACCCAAACAACCGACCGCCGCACCTCAAACAACAGAAGCGGGATCTTCTGCGGCCTCGACTCCACCTCCTGCGCCCTCTTCTGCGACCTCAAGGCCAGCTCCCCAGATTTGCACAGATTTTCCTCTAGACCCACCGGTCTTCAAAGATCGCCAAAATTCGGGTAACTCTGATCCTAAAAAGGTAAAACCTTCTGATTACGTCCCTCCTCTCAGGTTTGTTCCCTTTCCTCAACGGTTAGTTAAGACCAAAATGGACCAACAATTTACCAAATTCATGGATCATTTGAAGAAAATGAATATCACCATTCCTTTTACGGAAGCCATTACTCAAATGCCATCCTACGCGAAATTTTTGAAAGAACTGTTGTCCAACAAAAGGAAATTGGAAGAGGTAGAAACTGTGGCATTAAATGCGGAATGTAGCGCACTTGTTTTGAACCAACAAATTAAATTGCCCCCTAAACTGAAAGATCCGGGCAGTTTTACCATTCCGTGCAAAATTCGTGACACCACATTTAATCGATGTTTGCTAGATCTTGGTGCTAGTGTCTGTTTGATGCCCAAGTCGGTCTATGATAGACTAGGTCTAGGGGAATTAAAGCAAACTCGAATGTCCCTCCAATTAGCGGACCGATCTGTAAGATACCCTTCCGGAATTGCCGAGGATGTCATTGTCCAAATTGGAAAGTTTTATGTGCCTGTTGACTTTGTTGTTGTAGAAATGGAAGAAGATCCTCACACCCCCCTCTTGTTTGGGCGTGATTTTCTAAGTACGGCAGGTACAAATATAGATGTTACAGGTGGAAAGATTTCTTTCTCAATTGGTGATGAGAAGGTGGAATTTAATGTTTTTAAATCCATGCAATTTCCTTCTAATGACAATGATACAATTTGCAGGATTGATGTCCTAGATACCATAATTGCTGCTCAAATTGTTAAGGAAACAGATGGTGGACAGCTGGAAGAAAATCTGGACGAAATCCTAGCGAAAAAGGAAGCTGAGACAGCTAATAATGATGACAGCGGAGATTTGTGCGGGCCGCACGAAATTTTGTGCGGGCCGCATGAACCCGTCCAGGCGCAACCAACCGATTTGTGCGGGCCGCATCAAAATGTCCGAGACCAAACTTTACCTTTGTGCGGGCCGCATGAAATTCTGTGCGGGCCGCATCAACCCGCAGAAACCTCCAACACGATCGATTCGACCGCTTCTTCTCCCAAACCACCAAAACTTGAACTGAAACCTTTACCCCCCACTCTTCGATACGAATACCTTGGACCCGATGAGACATTTCCAGTTATTGTTAATTCTACCCTAAATGAGGATGAGACAACCCGACTTCTCCATGAACTTAGACTACACAAGAAAGCGATAGGGTACACCATTGATGATCTAACCGGGATCAATCCAAACCTTTGCATGCACCGTATCTTGATGGAGGATGGCCACAAACCTTCAATTGAATCCCAAAGAAGGCTCAACCCTAATCTCAAAGAGGTGGTCAAGAAAGAAATTCTCAAACTCCTCGATGCCGGTATCATCTACCTGATTTCCGACTCAAAGTGGGTAAGTCCGGTTCATGTGGTCCCGAAAAAGAGTGGAACAACAGTGACTAAAGGTAAGAATGGTGAATTGATACCAACAAGGGTGGTCACCGGATGGAGAATGTGTATAGATTATCGCAAGCTCAACAATGCAACACGAAAAGATCATTTTCCTTTACCTTTCATTGATCAAATGCTTGAAAGACTTGCTAATCATTCTCATTTTTGTTATTTAGATGGTTACAGTGGTTTCTTCCAAATACCAATCCATCCTGATGACCAAGAGAAGACCACGTTTACTTGTCCCTTCGGTACTTTCGCGTATCGAAGGATGCCGTTCGGTTTGTGTAACGCTCCCGCTACTTTCCAAAGAGCCATGATGGCTATTTTTTCTGACTTGCTTGAAAATTCTATGGAAGTTTTTATGGACGATTTTTCTGTTTATGGCACTAATTTTGATGAATGTTTGTCTAACTTGTCCAAAGTTTTAGAAAGATGCGAAAAGGTCAATTTGGTTCTAAATTGGGAAAAGTGCCACTTCATGGTGCAACAAGGAGTAGTGCTTGGACATGTTGTTTCATCACGAGGCCTAGAGGTTGACAAGGCCAAGGTGGAAGTAATTGAGAAATTGACAAATCCAACAACTGTGAAGGATGTGCGAAGCTTCTTGGGTCATGCGGGATTTTACCGCCGTTTCATTAAAGATTTTTCAAAAATTTGTAAACCTTTGACTAACTTGACTATGAAAGATGCTGAGTTTATTTTTGATGAAAATTGTGTTGATGCTTTTTGTAGGATAAAAAATGCGCTAATATCGGCTCCCATTCTTCAACCACCAAATTGGGACTTGCCGTTCGAGATCATGTGTGATGCTAGTGACTATGCGGTTGGAGCCGTGTTGGGTCAAAGAATTGACAACAAACCTCACGCCATATACTATGCAAGCAAGGTTTTGGACGAGGCGCAATTGAACTATACAACCACCGAAAAGGAATTCTTAGCCGTGATATTTGCCATCAACAAATTTCGGCCCTATTTGGTGGGGTCAAAAGTGATTGTCTATACTGATCATGCCGCCATCCGCTATCTTGTCAACAAGAAGGATGCCAAGCCACGCCTTATCCGATGGATCCTACTTCTTCAAGAGTTTGACTTAGAAATCCGAGATAAAAAAGGGACCGAAAACTCCGTGGCGGATCACTTATCCCAGCTCAAAACCATGCCTACCAAAGATGACCTCCTTATTGATGATTCACTTCGGGATGAAAGACTTTATGCCATTTCCACCTCTCAAATGCCATGGTATGCCGATTTTGTTAACTTTCTTGCATGTGGTGTCTCACCGCCGGACCTAACCTATCAACAAAAGAAAAAGTTCTTGTCGGATGTGAAACATTATTATTGGGATGAGCCTTTACTATTTAAATTGGGGGTCGATGGGATTCATCGGCGTTGTGTGCCGAAAGAAGAATTTTTGCAAATTCTATCATGTTGCCATTCTTCCGCCTATGGTGGGCATGCATCGACAAATAAAACTGCGGCAAAGGTCCTACAAGCCGGATTTTATTGGCCCACCCTCTTCAAAGACGCAAAAGAGTTTGTTCTTCGATGTGACAAGTGCCAACGAACCGGCAACATTTCCCGAAAACATGAGATGCCTCTTAATGGGATACTCGAAGTTGAGTTGTTCGATGTTTGGGGAATCGACTTTATGGGACCCTTCCCTACCTCTTGCAACAACAAGTACATTCTTGTGGCCGTCGACTATGTCTCCAAATGGGTCGAAGCCATAGCAAGCCCAACCGCCGATTCCGCTGTGGTAAGAAAACTCTTTCAAAAAACTATCTTTCCTAGGTTTGGTGTGCCACGAGTGGTGATCAGCGATGGCGGTTCTCATTTCATCAACCGCCAATTCGATAACCTCTTGTTCAAGTATGGAGTCAAGCACAAGGTGGCCACGCAGTATCACCCTCAAACAAGTGGCCAAGTCGAGGTTTCGAATCGGGAAATCAAAAGTATTTTGCAAAAGGTGGTGAATTCGACTCGCAAGGATTAGTCTCTCAAGCTTGATGAAGCGCTTTGGGCTTATCGCACGGCCTACAAAACTTCCATAGGTATGACCCATTTTAAATTTGTTTATGGAAAACCGTGCCACTTGCCGGTTGAATTGGAACACAAAGCTTATTGGGCCATCAAGACACTCAACTTGGACATGAAAGCCGCCGGCGAGAAACGAATCCTTGATCTTCACGAATTGGAAGAGTTGCGCCTCAATGCTTATGAAAATGCGAAACTATATAAGGAGAAAACCAAGCGTTGGCATGACAAGCACATCGTGCGACGACACTTTCAGGTAGGTGACTTTGTTCTCTTGTTTAATTCCCGACTTCGTCTTTTTCCCGGAAAATTGAAATCTAGGTGGAATGGCCCCTATCAAGTTCAACAAGTCTTTGATCATGGAGCTATCGAGATTTGGAGCGAGAAAACCGGCTCATTTAAGGTCAATGGGCAGCGGCTCAAGCATTTCTACCAACATGAAGCTATCGGCGACAAGGAGGTCATGCACCTCACCGACCCTCCTACGAATTGAGAATGGAAGGAGTCGAGCTTTCGACTTAAAATTAAGCGCTTCTTGGGAGGCAACCCAAGTTTTTCTCACTTTTTCCTTTAATTTTCACTTCTTCAATTTTGTTTTTGCCTTGCAACACTTGTTAAATTTTACTTGATTTTTAGGGAATTTTTCAGGATTTTCGGAGAACATTTTTCCAGGCACTCTGTGCGGGCCGCATGGATTTACCCGAGAGTTGTGCGACCTACTGTGCGGGGTTCACTGACTTTTGTGCGGGTCGCACAAATTCAAGCTTGGGGGATCGATACCTGGCTTTGTTTGCAAAAAAAAAAAATTAGGACTTTAAATTTGTGCGGGCCGCACGAAGCGAACAGGTGCCTCATTAATTGGGCGCGATTTTTGGAAACCCTTTCTCTCCTTTAACCGTCCCTCTCTCTTTCCTTTCTCTCCCACCCCTTCTATTTTTCTCCAAACCCTACCTCTCCCTCTCTCAAGCCTCCATCTCTCTCTCTCTTTTGAAGATCCTGCGAGCACACCACCACGCCGACCTCCTCTTCCCTTCTCTCTGCCGCTACTCTCCTACTCTCCAAAGGCCGCTACCCCTTCTCCTCCTCTTTCTCCTTGAACCGGTGTCTCTCCACCTCTACACCGTTTCTTCACGTCTTCACATGGATCTACCTCTCAAAATCAAGGTTAGATCTCCTCTCTTCTTGTTTTTCTAGTTCTTTTTCTTTATTTTGTGGATTTTTAGTTAGTTTTTGCGAGATCTACTACAATTTGGGGCAAACTTGACATTTTTAGCAAAAAACAGAGGATTTTGGGTTTTACATCCTTTGTGCGGGTCACTGTGCGAGCTTCTCAGGCCGCACACAATTTTTGTCGTTTTCTTTCAATTTCTGGGGATTTACTAGTTTCGATCTGACATTTTCACGGCCAACTTTTCTCTCACCTGTTTGTGCGGGCCGCACAAAATTTAACCTAGGCCGCACAAACCTTTGTTGCACCCAAATCTTGAAATTTTCGTTTAAAATTTTATTTTCTTGTTCGTGTGACTGCACCTTGGTACCGTGTAGACCACACCATTCTCTCTTTCTCTAACTTCTACAGATGCCTCCACGACGAAACCCTAAACGGCGCAAGGAGACTAGTGGGCCCGGCCAAACAAGTGCTCCCGACTCGGAAAAACCTCATCCTTTGCGTGGCTATTTTGATGGCTTCGCGTCCGACCCTCTCAGCGACGAGCACCAAGAACGCCTCGACCATCTATGCTACCACCGCACCGTTGTCGCCTCGCGATGGATTGACACCCCGACTCTTCACGAGCTCGGCCTTCATGACACCGTCCACATGCTCACCGAGCGCATCGGCTTGTGGGACTTCCTTAGCACCCCGTGCCCAACCTTCAAAGGACTTACTCTCGAGTTCCTTGGCACCGTGGAGTTCAGCCGCGCCACCAACGTCATCAGCTTCCAACTCGGCGGGCAAAAATTCAATCTCACCTCCACCGAACTCATGGAGATTCTCAACCTCCCCACCACCAATGTCTCTCGCATGAATGACACTTGCACCTTCCAAGGGGACATGAATGAATCCCGCTTCAAGAGTTTCATCATCGACCCCAACACCGGTCTCAACCCTCAACGGGTCCGCCTCATCAAGCACCCCGCTCTCCGTTACATTCAGCGAGTTCTGGCGCTCACACTTTTTGGGAGAGGTGAGACAAGTTCTTGTTTCCAAAAAACTGAGAATTTCTATCTTTATTGTATGTTGCGCAGGAATCTGGATGAGATGTCGCTTCAACCAAATCTTGGCTACTATCTCGCTAAGCACCTTCATGCCGTAGCCACCGAGCACCGCCCAAATGGTAAAATTTCTTGTGGTGGTGTGATCACCAAAATTGCTCGAGCCCTCCGAGTCAATGTCCCTGACGATCCGGTGAGCCCCCCTTACACCCTCGATATCCCAGGTCTCTCGCACATGCTGCTCATTGTGCGCTCTCCCAACCAAGACTATTGGATAAGTGACGGCCCCGGCAACTATGGCTACCGCTTACCTCTCACCACAGTCCTTGATCCTCGGCGGCGTGCCACATGGAGTCTCACCGACGAGCCCGTTCTCTTCCACCCCGATGCTCCACCACCACCTCCCGTCACCGAACAAGGTGTGCCCAACCAAGCCGCGCCGGCCGGTCCTTCTAATCAAGCAATCATGGATTATATGGTCGGGATGAACGAAGATTGGTCCGCCTCTCTCCAATTGGTCAATGATCGACTCAACACCCTTCAGCTCACCGTCAACTCATACGACGCGCCGATCCACCAAGCCGAGGAGGATGCCCACATGGCACGGTGGTATGCTCAACAAGCCTTCGAGCGTTCCGGCGGCGAAACCACCGAAGACCCGCCCACACCACCGCGCGAACGCCGCCGCCGTCAAGAAGCGCAACGCGAGGCCTCTTTCCCACCCAGACATGCCACCACGCCTCGTCAATACCCGGTTGGTACCTTCTCACCTTCCGGGCCATCCTCTACACTGCAATGAGGCGCTCCCGCCTCTTCCTTCGCCTTCGACTCGTCCACCATCTTGTGAGTTTCTTTTTCTTTCTTTTCTTGTGTGAATGCTTGCATTAGGGACAATGCTTTGTTTAAGCTTGGGGGGGGATTAGAAGGAAACACTTGTATCTGCATTTAGGTCATGTTTAAATTTTTCGTAACTTGCATTTTAATTAGGTGATAGGTTTGTGCGATTGCTTGATTTAGGGACTTGTTTGAAAATTTTTGTAAATGGTTTGGATGACTTTGAACAATTCGAACTAACTTCATGATTGCTAAAAGAATTTCATAGGATGAGATATTTTCGGATTTTGGAAAAATGAAAAGTTGAGTTTTGTCGAAAAAGCATCTTGAAACCTAAGTATGCCTTTCTAATTGGGAAGTTGGGATTTAAATTATAGAAAGATTATAATATCCATTTGTATGAACGAATATTTTTGGATGTGTGTATTCATGGTATTATTGCAACACTAAAAGATTGAAAAAGTTTTAAATGTTGAAGATTTACTTCGGATTCCGCTTGCCTATGTTACGGCGATATGACGTACTTAAGGTTATGAATCCGTGACACTTTGTTCCGCTAGTTTGCCCGATAAAATGGCCGATTTTACATCACAAATGTGAGTTCGTATCATGGAAGGGTTAAACCAAGAACATGCAAAAGCACTTTTGAATCAAAACGGTTGGGTATGGTTAACTACTTATAACTAGCCGGTTTTGTATTGATGATAAAGATCATAGTGTCACAAAATAGCAACAAAAAGAAAAGAAATAGTCAAATTGTGCATGATACCAACACACGAAAATTTATAACTTTCTAGCCCAAGTTTGTTCCAAGCTTGGGGGGGGCAAAAAGGAAAATCACCACAAAACGAGGGCATATTTTTGGTCGAAAAATGAAATATTGGTAACTCAATGGTTAGTTTTTACAAATACGAAAGCGTCTTTGAATGTGAGATTTGATTTGTCAATTGGTGATATGAATTAGAGTTGATCAAGGGAATTTAAACATCATTGCCCAAAAAGATTCTCGAGTTTCTAATGATAGCAAGTTCGTACAAATTTTTCGCATTTAGGGATATACTTGGAATTTGGTTAGTTTAGAACCGAACATATACCTAAGTTTGGATTTTTGCTTGAGGACAAGCAAGGTTTAAGCTTGGGGGATTTTGATAAGCCTCAATTATATATACCTTCGGTCGAGGTTTTACCTCCTAAATTATACCAAAACCCTTGTATTTTAGTCCAGTCTAGTATAGAATGCACCATAGAACCAAGTTACTGCCCTTCCTTCATCTTATTTGCAGGAATCGAGCAAAAAGGAGCAAAACAGCATTTTGTGCGGGCCGCACGGATTCTGTGCGGGCCGCACTGATTTATCCGAGAGTTTTGCGGGCTCTCGTGCGGGCCGCAGGGAATTTGTGAAGGCCGCACGACCCTTTTTCCTTAGCCATTTTTCAGACGAAAACCAACTTTTGTGCGGGCCGCACCGATTTAACCGAGAGTTTTGCGACCAGCCGTGCGGGCCGCATGAAGGCCGCACGATCCCTCATGCCTTAGCCGATTTTCCAGCCGACTTCCAGTTTGTGCGACCCGCACGGAATTTGTGAAGGCCGCAGGAAGGCCGCACCAATGCCATTAATGCCTTAATTCATGATATCTTCTCATGATTTGCTGCCTGATCTTGGGAGATTGTTTCCCAATGCACGAAAATAGCTATATATGGGCAGGGAGGCAACAGGAGAAGGCATTCTTCATTTTTAGGTTTAATTTCCACATCTCTCCACATATTTTCTATCTTCTCCTCGTGATCAAAGGCGATTAAGAGCAAGGTTTGAAGGATTCTCGAGCAAGCAAAACTGAAGATCGAAGGCAGCGAGCGAGGAGATTGGTGTAGTCTATTCTCTTACTCGTTTTACTTTGTTTTCATTATGTTTTCTCTTGTAACTTTCTTGGATGTTAACTCACCCATGAGAGGCTAGATTTCCTCTCTAGGGGCTTAGGCTAAAAACATGAATTTGCGTTGAATCTATGTTTACTTGGATTAATTTCTTTATGATGATTGTTTGTATGTTTGTTTATTCTTGTTGATTTTACAATTCATGTGCTTGTATGATTTGATTGCTTGTTAATTTCCCGCTTGAGTCCAATCAACTTAAGATGTTAGGAGTTATAATTAATGGTACCAAATTGTATACATGAATTACCTTAGGATTAAGATTAGAAATGACCAAATCTATTTCTTAGTCCGGAACCACTTGAACAAAGGTCGAATTAAGGTGAAGGACTTAATCGTGAAGCCTTATATTTGATTGGGACACCTAGAATTGAACCAAATATCGTATGAAGGACTTAACCGTGAAGTATTGGTATTTAGGGATAAACTAGGCTAATCTGTGCTTATGGTCTAGATAGCTAGGGTGAAGAACTTAACCGTGAAGTCCGAATTATCTAGACACGTCATTGAAAGTGACCCTTTTTGGCATTTACGTTTAGAAACCCCATAATTGCAAACATGAGTTTAGAATACCAAGTAAATGTATATTTGACCAAATGATTGTATGCCGATTGCCCCTAGACTCTTATCCACTTGAATCACAAACTCCTTTTATTTGTTTGTTTAAAATTGTCTTGTTTTAGTTTCAACTCTCAATCGGGTATTGAACCCAAAAACCAATTTTACAACAACCCCCCCCCTTTACTTTATTTGCGTTATTTTAGAGTTAATTGATTTAGTAGAAAGTAATATCTCCCGTTATCTTTGGATCGATACCCATAATTACTACAAGGATAGATTGTGCGCTTGCAATTCAATCTAACTTTGCGTATTTAGGGTTTTATAAATTTAAAGCAGAAGTGTACGAAATAGACCAATTATTCCTATACCCAAAATACACAACAGCGGTAAAAATTGTTGAAAAATGAATGTATTAAAATTAACTTAAAAACTCACACATTTGACTGCTTGACTTGATACTAAATAAATTCGAAAATTTATAAATTTTGCATGTAAACGCACAACTAATGAAGTAGATCGGTTTGGATTCACCATTTGAAGTCGATTTGATAGGTTTTGAAGTTAGTGTTATATAGGCTGGAATGACACTGATGTTATACTAGTCAGACTCTGCAACTATTCAACAATGACTGGTGAATGGTGATGTAATAATTAAATGGAAATGTTCTAACGCGCGTGGAAACTCAGATGTTGATATGATCATATGAAATGAATAGTCACATGTTTAAGTCTTAAATGCACTAAAGCGACCGGTAGGTTTGTTAGCATTTATTTTCATCCCCTTTTGCAAAGGAGCATTTATTTTGTCATAAAGAAAATTTCTAGAAGCATATGCTCTCATCTCTATGTGGGGATATATAAGATGATATTTCTTAACTCTAATTGAGCAGCTATGTAAAACAATATTTTGTCAAATAGAGAAAACTATATTATTAAATTTTCAAATCACTCGATTAAATAAGAGTGAGGCTATTTGCAATCCATATAATATGTTATGAATTTATACCTCTGTTTTAAATCTCATAGTCGATCTGAATCATTCAATACGATCTTCATATAAGACCAAAATTTACATTTTTTATATTATTTTAGATATGTAGAAAATCACCCTATTTAAATATTCTGATCATCCGAAAGTAGTAAGTTTTTATCAATGTAAAATAATATTTTTCTTAAATTTTTCTTAAATTTTTTTTAAATTTGTATAATTTAATTTCCAAACACATTTTTATACAAAGATCATGTTGAGATGTTCATATGGACTTATTTAGATATTAAAATAAAGATATAAATTCATTATATTATTATCTATGCCATTACAAAAATAACAAGAACAACCCCTTCACCAACCTTAACCTCTTTTGTGCAAATTCTTTCCGTGCAATATTTTGTTTTTAAGCAAAAATTATATTAAATTTTTGATCTAGTGATAAAAATAATATTTTTATGTGAAATATTGCATATTTGAAATGCGAATGAGATTTTTTTTGAATATTTAAAGGTTCAGTAATTTTTATCTTAAAAATTAATAATCTGACCTTCAACTGGTCTTAAAGAAATAATTTTTTTTGTGTGTATAAAGCTTTGTACCATAATTTAGTCATTTGCTAACGGGTACCTCGGGCCGGGCAGGGCAGTACCCGTCCCGGGCAGCGGGCAGGACGGGTACGGGTACAACGGGTAGGCGGGTTTTTTTTTTAAAAACTCCGCCCTGCCCGTCTCAAACCCGTGCCCGTTGCGGGTAGACGGGTACAACGGGTACGGGTACAGCGGGCACGGGCAGGACGGGCACGGGTAGACTTTTTTTTTTTTGCTGTTTTCTGTTTTGTGTTCTGATTTGTTTTCTTATTTTTTTTACCGTGTCGTACGAATATTATTACGTGTTTACCGTGTCGTACGAATATTATTACGTGTCGTACGAAATATTATTTCTTTACACGAGTAATTTTATTTTATTTTCAAACTCTCATTCTAATTATATAGTTTCATAATTTATTTATATCTCGAAATTTGTAGTTTACATTTTAAATTGATAATATATTTTGTAAACGTTCAATTTAAATTGATAATATAAATCTAAATTAAATAAAAATTCAAATCTAAATTTAGATGCAAATTAAATTAAATCTAAATTGAATATAAATGTAAATCTAAATTAAATCTAAGTTAAATCTAAATTGAATCCAAATCTAACATAAATCTAAATTAAATTAAAGAAAAGAAAAAGAAAAAGGGCATAACTTTTGATCCGTCCGTCGGATCGGGCTGAAATTTTGACATGAGCTCCACAGCCCCAAAACCAAGCTAACTTACTTTTCAGCCCGATCCGACCGTCGGATATAGAGTTTTCGAACTTTCTTTACAATCTCAGAGTTTTTAGGGTCTTTTCGTGCATCATTTACTGTTTTGACTTTGCACGATTAAAGTTTACTGGTACAAAATAATTGTTTGAAATTTGGGAAAAAAAAATTATATGCCTCAGCCGAATTTCAAAAGAAAAAAAACAATATAAAAAAATAAATCTAAGTCTAATTCATAATAATCTAATTCAAATATTAAAATTCTAAGTCTAATTCAAAATAAATACAACTTGTTCTAACTTATTCAAAATATAAATCTAAATCTAAATTAAATTAAATCTAAATTGAATATAAACAAGATACAGAGGGATTGACCGAAAATAATTAAACCTATTAAATTAAATATACAGGGGGATTGACCGAAAAAAAAAACACGATACATTAAATTAAACCTATTAAACAAGATACCTCTGTCTAAATTAAAGTAAAAACAAATTAACCGAAAATAATTAACCTATTTTAGAATTCTAAATCTAAATTAAAGTAAAAAAAAAAAGATACCTCGGTCCACTGTGCTACAGTAATTTGCGCATTTGGATTTAAAATTTTTCGAATTGCTACAGTGATCTGTCAAATCGGACGGTCCGGGCGGGTCCAGCGGGTCCGGGTGCGGGTACGGGCACGGGTTACCGGGTGCGGGTACACCCGTGGCGGGTGCGGGCAGACGGGCAGCGGGCACGGGTACGGCGGGTACGGGTACACCCGGGTTTGTTTCCAAAAACAGCCACCCTGCCCATTTCAGACCCGTACCAGTGTACCCGGGTATACCCGGGCACGGGTACGGGTACCCCGGGCACCGGGCACGGGCGGACCGGGTTCGGGTTACCCTTAACGGGCACTGTCAATACACTTATAAGGATTGTTCAATTTAACCCCTCTAAAATCTAGAAATTTCTAAAGGATTGTTCAATTTAACCCCTCTATAAAGGTTTGTACCATATTAAGGATTGTTCAATTTAACCCCTCTAAAATCTAGAAATTTCTTAAGAGATTGAGGTGATAAATTTTCCATATCTACACCAATTAGACCACAACATCTTACATCTAATAGCTGACATCTCCGTATCAACTGCAAAATATGACTCGTTTGTTCTTAATAAATGAATGAATGATGCTAAAATGTGAATCATATTATTATAATGGGAGAATTTCATAGTGTGCCCATATAAACTTCTAATATAACTAATTTCTCCATGACAATATCATAATATTCAATATCCTCAAAAAACTTAATATTTTTTCTTCTATCCCTTTTATGTATTTAATTTTATTTAGTTATTTTAAAAATTAATTTGACAAATATATCTCTTTATTTTAAATGAAGGTGTCCTTTTAATGGTAGGTCAAAGAATAGAGTATTATTATTACACATGTGCTCTTGCTCATTTACCCTTTCAGGGTATGTTTGGATGCATCAAGAATAGAAGCTATTCAAAAAATAAAGCTATTCAAAATAGCAATGTGCACGCAAATAATATTTTTGCTATTTGGAATAGCTAGAACAATTGCTATTCTTTATTGTTTGTAAATGTTGAAATAACTACTATTTTAAAGTGTGAAGAGAGAGAAAAATAATAATTAATTCTTGGATTTCTGCCAACGCAGTTCCGAAATAACAAAGTTGACACCACTTCTGTCATCTCCATGTCATGACAATTCGTTGGAGATCTCATTTGCCTATCTTTCATCTTAATTAACACTTTGTTAACATTATTCTTTTTCAGTTACAACTATTCACTATTTCAAATGTACAATCCAAACAACATTTTTACTAATATGAATAACACTATTTTCACACTAATATGAATCATTTTTTTTTCTCTATTCTTATCTATTAATTCCAAATTTTCCTATTCTAGCTTTTCCTCTATTTTGTTTGAAAAAATAAAAGATATAGGTTTCTTTGAAGAGAATGCCAAGGTTAAGTAACTAAAAGAGATAGAAGAAAAAAATATATTTAGTTATTATAAGTATATTGAATATTTTGATATTTTTATGGAAAAATCAACTAATTTTAGAAGTTTATATGGGCACACTAGAAATTTTCCCTATAGTAAACGAGGCTGCTAATAAAAACAATTAATCATGCGTCTCTCATTTAATGCTTCCATTATTGAGTAAGTTAGTTGGAAACATTAATTTAATGCATATTGAATTTCACTGATGCTATAGTTCTAGTTTGTCGCTTAGTTGTACGAATTAACTAAGAGAAAATGTAATGTCCCCCGTTCTCATATCACTACAGCATAAAAGACTTTCTGCGACCAGTATTAGCTGCCGGTGCTAACGCCGGTCGCAAAAAGTCTATTTTTTCAAAAAAAAAAAAACTGTAACAAAAAACTGATGCGACTGTATCTGCGGCCGGTGCTATCGTCGGTCGCTGAAGAGAGTCCCAGCGTGAAAACCTCCCTTCTCTCTCTGAGTCCCGCGTTTTAAGTTAGCCAAAAAAAAAATCGCGCACCTCAGCGCGAAAACCTTCTTCTCTCTGTCTCTCTTCTCTCCGCTCATGTCTCTCTTTTTCCTCCGCTCTCACTCTCTCTCGTTTTTACTCCGCTCATCTCTCTCTTTTTCCTCCGCTCATCTCTCTCTTCTCCCCAAAAAATCTCTCTCTTCAGAGCCTTTTTCCGTTTGCCTCTGTCTTGGTGTTTACCGAAACCCTAGGGTTTTCGGTTTGTGTGCTTGTGTTTGCGATCTGTTACCTTTGGTGCTTTGCTTGGTGTTTCGGGTGCCTAGCGGAGCCCCTTTCTGTGGTGTTGCTGATTTGGCGGCCGTGAGGCGAGCCGCTGCTTAGTACCTGCCGAGCTATGACCTTCGTTGCGATTCTCTCTCTCTCGGGTAAATATTCAAACACCTTTTATTTTGACGCTGTGCTCGGGTTGTTGTTTTTCCCGACCGACCGTTGTAGTTGCTTGTTTGGCTGGTTTTACTGGTGCGCGATTTTCTTTGCTTCTGTTACCTGCTGGTTTTACTGGTACCGTACCAGTACTGGTACAGTGGTCATGAGGACTGGTTCGTTTTCTTTTTCTTTGTGCCTGCTGTTTGCTCTGACCAGTGGCCCTTGTGCTTATTTCCTGGACCTTGCGCCTTTATTTGCTTGCGGCCGGTTGCCTTTGCATAGACCATAGCCTCGCTCTTTTATTTTTATTGTTTTTTATTTCATAGCTTTTGCTCTCCTTTACTTTCCTATGGTGATCTTGGGTGCCGGTGTGTTTTCCTGGTGTGGTGCTTGCCGATTTGCTTGGACGGCCGTGAGGCGAGCCGTTGCTTGGTATCGGCCGAGTATTGCCCTCTGTTGTGGTTTGCTTCCTTTCCGGGTAAATATTCAAACACTTCTTTTATTTTATGGATTGTGTGCTTGGTGAGGCATTGTCGTATATTTTGACTAATTTGTTATCTGCGTGAGTTGTTGATTTTCTCGGCGAAACGATGAATTTTGGGATTGTGTCATTTTGTGATGGTTAAGTGTGATTCTGTTGTTGGTAATGACCTTGTTGGGGCTGTTTTGCTTGTTAGCCCTTGAGTGGAGCGTATCTATTTTCTGTACCGACCTTGCTCAACTGTGCTGTTTTCGTTGCATGGCTGTGCCTTTTTCTTGCTTGCTAGCTTTGCTGTTGCTTTCGCTGGTTCTGGCTTGTTTGCCTCTGTGTTGTGTGTGAACCTTGTATCGGCCTTGTTGCTTGTGTTGACCTCTGTTACTTGGTTGCCCATGTGATATGCATATGTGTTGTGTGTGAACCTTGTACCGACCTTTTAATTGTATTTAAGAAAGTTTTATTATGTTACTGATTTAGTGCTTGAAATTCTTGCAGTAAATAATTAATTGGGCACTGGTTATTGTAGGAAAAGGCGAGAATGATTTGTATGAAGTTCGTCTAGTTTTCGCAATTTTTGTGTATAATTTTGTTCATAACAGTATAAATGATGATTTGGAGCATTAAAGACTTTAATTTAGATTGTCATGTTTTAGATGAATATTGCTTAGATTTTTGTAATTGTTGTATTTGGTGAACTATTTGAAATTGTTCGTTGGTTTGAAATTTTAGATGAATATTGCTTAGATTTTTTGATGATATGATCATGTTTTGGGATAATTTATTATATTTGCAATATGATAGTTTGTTGCTTGTGTTGCATTATGAATGATAGTTTGTTATATTTGTTTGGTACGTTTCGTACCAATTGGGGAAAAGAAAAATAACAAAAAAAATCACCCTTCTGCGACCGATTCTGGACCCATCTGCGACAGTTTTTTTGGTCGCAGATACCTTTTTCTGATGTCAGAAAAAATAACAGCGACAAAAAATAGTGGTTGCAAAAAAAATATCAGCGACCGGATGACGTCATTCAGCGACCGGTGACGTCATCAGAAGAGTATCTGCAACAATGCTTACAGCGACCGGGGTTTCAGCGACCGGAATCATTTTTCTGCGACCGGGATAACTATCTACGACCGGCGCCGTGACTTTCTGCTGTAGTGTATTCTCGTAAAATCTCCGCTTGTAAAACTTTCTATTTTTACAAAAGAGAAAAGGGGACCACGCAGATATATAACTGTTTTTGTAAAAATGGAAAGATTACAGGATTAGTTTCATTAGTTTATAGGATTAGCTTCATCAGTTTACATGGATTTTGAGTTATATCCAAAAGAGAAAATGTTACTAATTTGGACCACGCGCTTTCATGGGGGACCACGCGGATATATAACTGTTTTTGAGAATTCGCTACTAGTTCGACATTCACTGTATTAGTTTATAGGTTTACAGGATTAGCTTCATTAGTTTACAAAGACTTTGAGTTATATCTAATAGAAAAGGTTATTAAGGAGGGCCACGCACTTTCATGAGGGAACCACGCGGATATATAACTGTTTTTGAGAATTCGCTATTAGTTCGACATCCACTGTATTAGCTTATAGGTTTACTGCAAAATATTTATAGAATTAGCTTCATTAGTTTATAAAGACTTTGAGTTATATCCGAGAATTTTCTGGGAATTGGAGTCCGGGGACTATTAGCTGCTTCCAGAAATTAATACCGGGTCAGACACTCCGATCAATCAAGAGAAAAAGTTGATACAATAATATTTCGCAACATGAGCATAATATTTAAAAATTCTTTGATGTCATTTGAGTCTAGGGGTGAAGACAAAGTGGATAACAAAGTGGATAGTGCTAAAACTATATTCATATTTTTTTTTAATTTTTTTGATACGGATACGGATTGAATATTAGTCGGATCAGATATTTATTAAAATAATATTAAAAAATATTAAAGTTTATAATGTTTATCTAATTTTAATGGTGAATAACAATATTTTTTTATAATATATATTAAAATATGTGATATATATCTACTATTTGAATACGGATAATTGAAACGTAAAATCATATCAGTATCCATACCACACGGATATTCGGATATCGGATATCCACATTTAATTCACATTTAATTTTTCAAATACGGATCGAATAAGATATTATCCATAGTGTATTCACTCCTACATTTGACACTACCAAAATCATATAATAAAATTTCAGTAAATTATTGCAGTGCGGTATTTTATAGTTACTTAAGGAAATATTTGTAATTAATTTTTAGTATGAAAACTAATTTTAGTCTAGTGGCATAAGAGAAATTTTTTTGTGAGAGAAATCTTAAATTGGAACTACTTTTTGTGCTAGAAACCTTAAATTTAAAATTCAGATGATTTTTTTTTCTTAAATTTGTAATTAATTATTCTCAACTTTACTATTTTTTCTTTTCTTTTCGGTATAATTTGTATTTCAACGGTATTATGTGAGAGCTTAAATTGGTTATTCTTTTTTGGTATGCGGAATTTATTTAAATCAAGGTTAATTTTGTTAGGTCAAACTTAATTAAGTTCGACCTAACTTGAAAGATGTCAAGTCTAGTTCAATGAATATTGTTAAGAAACATAATTTCTTCATCTTGTTTGGTTATTTTTTTAGTCTTTTTCTTTTTCTTAATCTCACTTTCGAAATTAATAAAATACAAGTGTTTGTAAGTTAAAACAATTGTTAATTTCTTAATCATATTTTTCACTAAAATTTATGTAACAGTGTTGGTATCTTTCTTTCCTGATTAGCAAGAAAATATATCACAATAACAAGATTTTAATGACAAAAGTTTATGTAGTATATAAAGATTGGCTAAGGTATAACTAAGATTTTAGAACTACCAAATCAGTTTTGCGATTTCAAAATTTAAATAGTCGATCTGAAGTACTTGACATGTTCTCCATATTAAAATATGCATGAAAACCAAATTTTACTTTTTTTAATGATCCATAATCTTTTGTAAACCAGTAATTTTGTATCTATATAAAAAGTAGTAAATTTTTTTAAATAAAACTATAAAATTTGATCTCCAAGAACAGTTTGATATTTAGATCATGTTAAACAGTTTGGATTAATTTTTTGAACTTTGAAAACATAAATATGAATGTGAGATATTAGGACACAAAAACAATGAGGCATTTTAATTCTATTTTTGAGAAATATATTCCCTTTTGTATATTGATATTAAATTGGATATTTGGAATACCATAATTGATATTGGAGTAAAAAAATGTGATAAGCATGTACAATAAGTACAATTGTAAGACAATTTCCAAGTTTATGCTCAAGACTAAATTCTACAAATTTAAACTTTTATCTCGATTAAAAGAAAATTTGGTAATGAAATTATAATGAAAGCTCTTGTCAACACCTCATGACTTGAATCCGATGACAAAGAAATATATTTTCTTTATTGGGTCAATTAGATACTATCTAATAATATTGACATTTGACAATACTGGTTTAAATTCTAATATTATTGCCCTAATTGTCTAAATTCTATTTACTAATGATCATGAGAGTGTGGCGGCCATTAATTTAAAAAAAAGAGAGGCTAAAAGCCCATTTCATTTTTGAAATAGTTAATTACAGGTACCAATTGGCAACTAGGGGAACAACTCTCTCGGTTGTTGTCTCATTAAAGCATATAAAACATTCACAAAACAATCAAGTAAACAACAGATTAACCAGTTTCTAGATATAGCTAAATTCCAAAAATAAACTAAATTTACTAGTACTAAGCCACTAAGTAAAGGGCTGAGGATAAAACTAAGGACAAAAAATTCAGAAAGGCCTTGTTCTTTTATTCATCATTGGTATCAGCACTAGGTGGAGGCTGGTACAACACCACCTCCAAGCCAGGAAAATACAGTCTAGTGGTATAGTATCTTCAATAAGTGACATCCATCATTCTGCTGCTTCCTTAGTTTTCTTCTTCACATTACCTATCTAATAAGTAAGCGATCATTAAATTTAAAAGTTCAACATAAATTTCGGGTAATTTTTTTAACATAGCAGTTTTAGCTTCATGCAACGCACGAGCAACATATAGTGCTGTTTTATTCTGTAGTTCTTGTGCTACATAAAGCCAAAACTGTTCTGTTAACATGTTTTAGCCTAAATTTCGGGATATTGTTTCCAAGAAGCAAATATATGATTAGAACTAGGGTGTTCCTAACTTCATCAAGTCTTTCTGTGAACTCAACTCTAAAACTATCGGATTGACTTCAAATGATGAATCTGAACCGTTGAAACTCATTTAGTTTACGAGTGATGCATTTGCATGCACAAAATTTAAACTTATGAATTAATTTAGTATAAATTCAAGCGGTCAAATTTAGAAGGTTTATAAATTAATTTTAATGCATTCATTTTTTAAACCATTTTTTACCACTTGACTCTATACCAAATTAATTCGAAAATTTAAAATTTTTGTATGTAGATGTATCACTCATAAGGTAGACGTGTCTCAACGGTTCAAATTTCGTCATTTGAAGTCAATTCAATAAATTTTAGAATTAAGTTCACAAAGAAACTTGGTGATTAGGAACACCCTAGTTCTACTCTAAATATATAATGGAAACCGAAGAACGAAGCAATCGTGAACAACGCCGCACGAATCTTGATTTAAGAACAGGCCGAAAGAAAACAAAGAAGAGATAATAAGGCCCGCTGTATAGCCCATTCCATGTTATTCAGGTAAATAGAAGCCCAAGAAAAAAAGAGAAAAACCCAAAGAAGAAAGACATTTACTCCAAATAGAAATAAAGGCCCATCAGAACGAACTTCTGCAGAGAAGACTCTGCAGGTTTGAAGATTCAAGAAGGTTCTATGAGGGACCTGAAATTACGAAGAAACCCCTTTACAATTTTCAAAATTACAAAATACCCTTTTAGTCTTATTATGATTCAAATAAATACATTTGACCGTTGAATCAAAAAATTGAGGCAGTGATGATTGGATGACATATTGTAGTTGAATTTGATTTAATACGGTACTAATATTATCAACATGTTTGATTGGTATCCAATACTTAGTCAAAATATTTATAATCCGAAAAATTTATATCTTTTGAATAATCCATCCACTAAAATGTGCCACCCCGTTAAATTTTTTATTTATATATAAATACCAAAACCAAACAAATATAATTTTTTATACTATTAAATTTTAACAAAGATCTATACATAATTTTTTATACAGTACTAATATTAAACGAATTCAGCCCGAGTTCTTAACTAGTGAACTAGATGCACTGGTAGTTGAGGTGGTGCTTCGGGCCTTCGAAGATGTACCAGAAGAAATATCCGAGAAGAAATTGATATAATCAGGACTCTCCCCCATAACTCTAAGTGACATCGGTATTGGTGGCGTGTTAACCTCCAAAACGCCTTCTAAAATTTGCACAACTTGTCCCATTGTCGGCCTAGCGGTCTCGTCATCTTGGATGCACCAACATGCCACCTTACATGCTCTTTCAATCTCTTCAATTGGTGCATCTCCATCCAATTTTTGATCCAAAAGTGTCTGAACATCTCCTTCAATTAGTTTTTTAGCAGCAAAAGTAGGGAAGAAACCCGTACTTGATGAGGTGCTATTCCATTGATCAGAGTTGTTTCTATGTCCAGATATTAGCTCGAAAAGCATCATGCCGTAGCTAAAAACATCTGCTTTTGGAGTGATCGGTACGCCTGTTATCCACTCTGGTGCTAGGTAACCTCTAGTGCCTCTCATGGTCGTTAACACCCTACTAAAATCCCGACCCAAAAGCTTCGATAATCCGAAATCGGCAACTTTTGGTACTAAACTGTCATCCAAGAGAACGTTCTCGGGTTTAATGTCACAATGAATGATGCAATCCCGACATTTTTCATGTAGGTACGCTAACCCTCTTGCCGTACCAAGTGCAATTTGGTACCGAGTGCTCCAATTTAGTATCACATCTTTGCAATTAAATAATTGCGCATCAAGAGAGCTCTTAGGCATGTACTCATAAACCAGTAGCCTATGGGAGGCTTCAGAACAAAACCCGATGAGGCGAACTAGGTTAACATGCTGGATCGTACCGATCGTGCTGACCTCAGCCCTAAATTGCTTCTCGCCTTGGTGAAAACCATCTAGCTTCTTAATAGCAATAGCAGTTGAATCAGGTAAATACCCCTTATAAACCGAACCGAATGCACCGCCACCCAATTTCTCAGAAAAATTCTTACTAACAAATTGCATATCATCATACCGAAATGCAATTAAGGTACCTTTCGACTCCTTTAACAACCGAGCTCTCCTCTGATCTCTCTTTCTCTTAATTACAACCAAAACAACTATGATACAAAAAAGCACGGCAATTACGCCGCCTATAACTACACCAATAATTAAACCCGTGTTACTTTTACTCGCAGTAAATTCTGATGCAGCCAACCTGAGATAAAGCGTACCAGCGCCGCTTCCACTATATCCATCTTGGAGATTCAACAAACCACCGTACCACAAATTGCACCCGCTCTGGTATGAATAAGTGGAGCAGCTACAATTTTTCAAACATGCCGATTCGCACTCTTGTGCACTATTAACTTGTATACTCTGCGAATTGTTGGGGTATTCCATGTTATTCAAAACATAGAATTTATCTTGTTGTACCTTAGTCAGATTGCCGCTTTCGCATTGTAATTTGGTATTTCTCACACACCCACCAGTATAATCCCCCAAATCGTAGTCGGTCTTAGATTTTTGTGAAAACCCATGTAAACAATTACAATACGGCAATGTAATCTCATTGCAACTACCGTAGGGCCCACAAAGCGCATACACATCACATGTCTGTTTTGGCTGAGACCAGAACTGAATCCACTGTTGTGATGTGTTTACCCAATTTGTTTGTGTGATTTGGCCACTAGAATCCATTTTAAATCTTGATATCAGACCGGTATCAGGTTTTACCGAGTAGATGAAGTAATTCTCCTCCTTGTTGCTCACATAACTGAAATTGTATATGTAATTCTCGGTCATTTCAGGGACATCAGTGAAAAGTCTCTGTGAATCACTCCAGAGACCACTGGTCCAGTATTGTTCAGTCTTGTTCCACTGTATGAAATATTGACTGGTACCATTTGGGTCTAATAATAAAGAGTATATACCTTCAGCCGGGTCAGCCGAACTCTTCCAAGAAATCAACCTTTGGCTAATACCAGTTGTTTTATTGAGACCCAATTTACCGCCCGGTAACCACGTGTCAGTTGGGTTGTCAATACTTTGCCACAATACATTAGATGCATTCGACACATATCTCAAATTGAGGTTTCCATCATCATTCAACACTGCTTCGGTTTTGTTCGACGGGTTTATACCGGTAACATTAGTGGACCATACTTCAGTTTTAGACCCGTTAAGCAAGACCAAGTTACCATCGGAACCAATGGTGAGCCGGGCCGTGGCGGGGTCGGTGAGCGGTGCGTTTCGGTTGGCTATGAAGACCGATGTTTGCACAGGGATGGTGTTGTACCAGATGGATATGTACCAGTAAGAGGAATTGGAAGGCTGGTAGAAACCAAGTGCAAACTGTTTTTGAGGAGAGATGAGTGTTTGGTTGGTGCCTGAGAGAGATGAGTTGGAGGTGATGGTGTCTGTTGAAGTAGACATGGATAGGAGAGAGAAGAGGCAGAGAGAGAAAATAGAAGAAAGCAAGGGATTTCCTCTCAAGGAAGCCATTGATGGGGTTGGGAGGGGTGGGGGAGAGAGAGAGAGAGAGAGAGGTGTAATGGTATTTGCTAATGGGTTGTGATGATTGTTTCTTTTGGTGATTTGGTCAGGATTTGTGTGCATCTGAAAGAGAAAGATTTGACTAAGCACGGGGAATAAGGAATTCAAGAAGTAGGATATATATATTTTTTATTTTAATAAAAAGTGGGAATGATTTAGCACGGGTGAAGCTTTTAACAGAGCTGTTTCAGCTCCATGCAGCGCACATACCATATACTGCGCTGTTTTGATTCTTTAGTCGGTGCATTGCATGAAGCCAAAACTTCTCATTTAAAATCTTACCCATTTAGCAGGGAGTTAATGTCAACTGCGCATTTTTTTGCAGTTTTCGTGCTTAGATATAGTAGGAAACTGATACTCAGATCTGAACCGTTGGATTGGATCGAATGGTATACAGTGGTCTTGAGAATGGTCCAACTAAATATCTCATGAGTCAGGGTGCCCTTTAAATCAGTTCGATCTCAATCGAATGGTTTGGACATTAATTTCATCCTCTACTATACATCAACAGTTGTAGCGGATATGGAAAGATTACCCGCGAAATATTATCAACATGTTTGATTTAATACGGCACTAATATTATCAACATGTTTGATTGGTATTCAATACTTAGTCAAAAAATTTATAATCTGAAAAAATTTATATCTTTTGAATAATCCATCCACTAAATGTGCCACCCCGTTAAATTTTTATTTATACATAAATACCAAAACGAAACAAATATAATTTTTTATACTATTAAATTTTAAAAAAGATCTATACATAATTTATAGTTAGATGTATAACGGTCTGTGGGGGAAAATAGGGAACGACTAATAAAAGTCTTTTCCAACCTAATTTTCAACTCGTCATCATTTTATTTCAATTCGTCGTACTTTTATTCTTGGTCTAATTTGACAAAAAAGGTATCTTAGAAAGCGAACATTTTAATTTGGACCCAAATTAATGATGCCTTTCATATTGCAAAAATGGATGATTTGGGATTTGTGTTGTGTGTAAAAGTCAAATGTTGGTAAAACTAAAATAATTTTATGTTGTTTGGCTTTGATCAAGTTGCTTTTGTTGATTGGAAGCTATTTTGGGGATATTCTTTTTATTTTTTTTAATTTAGAAATATAAGTTGTTTGTTCCATCTTTCTGGGAAGTTGTTTCTCTCAATTTAGAATAAAAAACAAATGTAATTAATTCACCAAAAGAATAATTTTTGTTTTGCCAAACTTTTTAAGAGTGTCAATAAATTAAATGCTTCAATTCTTTTATATATTCTTATTGCTTATACCATATGACATACAAAATCAATATATTCTGGCGTTCATTCAAATGATAATTATTATTTTTATGAGTAATACATGCATTTAAGTTTAAGGGTTGCTCAACCCGTCTATCAAACATATACTATTTTTATATAATACAGGGGAATAATAGTCCAGCTAGTATGACATCGGTGTTATATGACACTAACTTCAAAATTAATTGAATAGACTTTAAACGACTAATTCAAACCAATCAAACTGATTTACTTTATGAGTGATGCGTTTACATGCAAATTTTTTATATTTTTGAATTATTTTAGTATAAAATCAAGTGGTAAAAAATGTTGAAAAATGAATGTATTAAAATTGACTTAAAAACTCACACATTTGACCGCTTGACTTGATATTATATAAATTAAAAAAATTATAAATTTTGCATGTAAACGTACAACTAATGAAGTAGATCGGTTTGAACAGTTTAGATTCACCGTTTGAAGTCGATTTGATAAGTTTTAGAGTTTAGTATTATATAGGCTGAAATGATACTGATATTATACTAGCCAGCCTCCCCAACAATTCAACAATGACCGGTGAATGATGACTGGTGAATGGTGATGTAAACGTGGAAACTCAGATGTTGAAATGATCATATGAAATGAATAGTCACATGTTTAAGTCTTAAATGCACTAAAGCGACCGGTAGGTTTGTTAGCATTTATTTTCATCATTGCAAAGGAGCATTTATTTTGTCATAAAGAAAATTTCTAGAAGCATATGCTCTCATCTTATCTGTATGTGGGGATAAGATGATATTTCTTAGAGTGAGTCTATGGTACTGTGCATAACACAATTTGGTCTGTGATACGAATTAATATTTTCGTTTCCAAAATTTTAATAGTCAATCCGAACCGTTCAATATAATTTTCATATGAATATGTACTTGCAAACCTGATTTTATATTTTTTAGAATTTTTTTACTATTTTTAAAGATAGGTAGAAAATCACTGTTTTTGGATGGTCCAGAATTTTCAGATCAAGTGATTTTCTACTTATCTTAAAAAATAGTAAAAAAAAATTCTAAAAAATATAAAATTCGGTCTGCAAGTATATATTCATATGGGGATCATGTTGAACGGTTCGGATTGACAGTTATAATTTTGAAACCGAAAATATTGATCCGTATTACGAACCAACTTGTGGTATGCATAGTACCATAGACTCACTCTATTTCTTAACTCTAATTGGGCAGCTTTGTAAAACAATAAAATGGTAAGATATTTTGTCAAATTGAGAAAACTATATTATTAAATTTTCAAATCATTAAATAAGAGTGAGGCTACGGTACTTTGCAATACGCATATCGATCCATATAATATGTTATGAATTTATACCTCTGTTTTAAAGCTCATAGTCGATCTGAATCATTCAATACGATTTTCATATAAGACTAAATTTTATATTTTTATATTATTTTAAATATGTAGAAAATCACCTTATTTTAAATATTCTGATCATCCGAAAGTAGTAAGTTTTTATCAATCTAAAATAATATTTTTCCTTAAAAAAGATTTTTAAAATTTGTATAATTTAATTTCCAAACACATTTTTATACAAAGATTATGTTGAGATGTTCATATGGACTTATTTAGATTTTAAAAATAAAAATATATTCATTATATTATTATCTATGCCATTACAAAAATAACAAGAACAGCCCCTTAACCAACCTTAACCTCTTTTGTGCAAATTCTTTCCGTGCAATATTTTGTTTTTAAGCAAAAAAGATATTAAATTTTTGATCTCGTGATAAAAATAATATTTTTTATGTGAAAAATTGCATATTTCAAATCTGAATGAGATTCTTTTTTAATATTTAAAGGTCTTATAATTTTTATCTTAAAAATTAATAATCTGACCTTCAACTGGTCTTAAAGAAATTTTTTTTTTTGGTGTATAAAGCTTTGTACCATATTAAGGATTGTTCAATTTAACCCCTCTAAAATCTAGAAATTTCTAAAGATATTGAGGTGATAAATTTTCCATCTCTACACCAATTAGACCACAACATCTTACATCTAATAGCTGACATCTCCGTATCAACTGCAAAATCTGACTCTTTTGTTCTTAATAAATGAATGAGTGATGCTAAAATGTGAATCATATTATTATAATGGGAGAATTGATAGCGTGCCCATATAAACTTCTAATATAACTAATTTCTCCATGACAACATCATAATATTCAATATTCTCAAAAAACTTAATAGTTTTTCTTCTATCCCTTCTATTTATTTTAAAAATTAATTTGACAAATATATCTCTTTATTTTAAATGAAGGTGTCCTTTTAATGGTAGGTCAAAGCATTGAATGACCATATTATTACACATGTGCTCTTGCTCAGGTATGTTTGGATGCACCAAGAATAAAGGCTACTAAAAAATAGAGCTATTCGAAATAGCGATGTGCACGTAAATAAGATTTTTGCTATTCGGAATAGCTATAACAACTCATATTTTTTATTCTTTGTAAATGTTGTAATAGTTACTGTTTGAAAGTGTGAAGAGAGAAAAATAATAATTAATTCTCGGATTTCCACCAACACGGTTCCAAAATAACAAAGTTGACACCACTTCTGTCATCTCCACGTCGTGACAATTCGTTGGAGATCTCATTTGCCTATCTTTCATCTTAATTAACACTTTGTTAACACTATTCTTTTTCGGTTACAACTATTCACTATTTCAAATGTACAATCCAAATAATATTTTTACTAATCTGAATAACACCATTTTCACACTAATATGAATCACTATTTTTTCTCTATTCTCATCTATTAATCTCAAATATTCCTATTCTAGCTATTCTAGCTTCCATTCAAACATATCCTCAGTGTTTTTTCCTCTATTTTGTTTGAAAAAATAAAAGATATATAGGTTTATTTGAAGAGAATGCCAAGGTTAAGTAAATAAAAGAGATAGAAGAAAAAAAATATATTTAGTTATTACAAGTATATTGAATATTTTGGTATTTTTATGGAAAAATTAACTAATTTTAGAAGTTTATATAGGCACACTAGAAACTTTCCCTATAGTAAACGAGGCTGCTAATAAAATCAAGGGTCCGCCTAGCTCTCCCCCGTGAACAATCCCCCGTTTCATCCCCCGTCAGTTGCATTAATTAAGGTAGTTAGTTAGTTAGAATTTATAACTGTCAGTGTATTTTAGGAATTTGCAGAAGTATTCATATGTAGCACAACTAGTATTCATCCATCTATATAAAGGTATTCACATTTGCAATATAAACATATTTGGATATATTACAACAAGAAACTAGGAGACAAACAACATGTGTGGGGGACCGCACAACTGTCAGAGCATTAATTAAGTGGGGGACCGCATAACCGTCAGTGCATTAATTAAGTGGGGGACTTCTAACTACCTTCAGCTAATTTTAGAAATTTGCAAAAAAAGTATTCATCTGTAACATCATCCATCTATATAAATGTATTCATCTTTGCAATAGAAGCATATTTGGACACATCAATCACTCATCTTTTACACGTTTTTAGAGATGGATTTTTTTTTCTCCGTTCAATCTAACCAATATTTCTGACGATCTGTGAGGAATTTTGCAAATCTAAAACCACGAATGTCTTCTACACAATTTTCTCTTTCAAATGAGATCCATGATGACATACTTTCGAGTTGTCCGTTGCACAAGTATTCACACCTCGTCATGCAAGTATTCATCCCGCATTAAGCAAGTATTCATTCTCATCGTGTAAGTGTAAATAGTTAATGTACCAAGAGTATTACAAACATATGTGCATACCAAACAAATAAAAAGTATTCATCCATAAGATATCAAGTATTCATCATATAAGTTAAAGTATTTATGCCTAAGATATTAAGTATTCATCCATAAACGTTGAAGTATTCATCTCTAAAACATTAAGTATTCATCCATATGTACTTAGTACGCACTGTTCTAATTCACCATTAATGAAGCTTTGTTCTTTGCAAATAACTCGGATCTGACCCGGCGGAGGCGGATCTGACCCGGCGGTAGACAGTGATGGATCTACTCCGGCGGAGGCGAAGGTGGGAGAGAGAGGAGGCGGAGGTGAGAGGTGGGAGACGGAGGTGAGAGACGGAGGTGGAGGTGGGAGAGGGAGGCCGAGAGTGAGAGGTGGGAGAGGCGGGCGGAGGCGCAGAGGGAGAGGTGGGAGAGGCGGGCGGATGTGGAGGCGGAGGTGGAGAGGGAGAGGTGGGAGAGGTGGAAGAGGGAGGGAGAAAGAGGAAAGAAATAAATGGAGAAAATTGAGTAATTAATTTGTAGGGCCATTAGGTAGTTAGAATTTTGAATTATAGTTAGAAAATGTAGTTAGTTAGTTGGGGGATGAAATGAGAGATGGATAGATGGGGGAAGATATAATTACCCTAAAATCAATTAATCATGCGTCTCTCATTTAATGCTTTCATTATTTGATTAGTAAGTTAGTTGGAAACATTAATTTAATGCATATTGAATTTCAATGATGCTATAGTTCTAGCTAGCTAGTTTGTCGCTTAGTTCCTTGTACCAATTAACTAAGAAATTAATACCGGGTCAGACACTCCGATCAATCAAGAGAAAAAGTTGATACAATAATATTTCGCCACATGAGCATAATATTTAAAAATTCTTTCATGTCATTTGAGTTAAGTCTAGGGTGAAAACGGAGCAGATAGTGCTAAAATTATATTCATATTTTTATTTTTATTTTTTTGAATATGGATAGGATTGGATATCAGTAGGATACAGATACGGATCGGATCGGGTATTTATTAAAATAATATTAAAAAATATCAAAGTTTATAATATTTATCTAATTTAAATGGTGAATAACAATATTATTTTATAATATATATTAAAATATATGATATATATCTAGAGGAGGGCTCAAATGCCCCAATGCTTCATGCCCCATTCGTGCCCCAACATCTATATCTTCAAATGCAAAGTTCAAACAGATCATCCGAACCGCTCAACATGATATCCATGTTAAAATATGATTGGAGACCAAATTTTATATTTTTTGGAATTTTTTTACTATTTTTTAAGATAGGTACAAAATCATTGTTTTTAGATGGTCCAGAATTTTCTGATTTTGTACCTATCTTTAAAAATAGTAAAAAAATTCCAAAAAATATAAAATTTGGTCTCCAATCATATTTTAACATGGATATCATGTTGAGCGGTTCGGATGATCTGTTTGAACTTTGCATTTGAAGATATAGATGTTGGGGTACGAATGGGGCATGAAGCATTGGGGCATTTGAGCCCTTCTCATATATCTACTATTTGAATACAGATAATTGAAACGTAAAACCATATCAGTATTCATACCACACGGATACTCGGATATCGGATATCCACATTTAATTTTTTGAATACGGATCAGATATTATTCATACCGTTTTCACCCCTACATTTGACACTACCAAAATCATATAATAAAATTTCAGTAAATTATTGCAATGCGGTATTTTATAGTTACTTAAGGAAATATTTGTAATTAATTTTTAATATGAAAACTAATTTTAGTCTAGTGGCATAAGAGAATTTTTTTTGTGAGAGAAATCTTAAATTGGAACTACTTTTTGTGCCAGAATTTTTTTTTTCTTTTGTAGTATTAAATAATTGGACGACTTGATTCTCAACTTTACTATTTTTTTTTTGGTATAATTTGTATTTCAACGGTATTATGTGAGAGCTTAAATTGGTTATTCTTTTTTGGTATGCGGAATTTATTTAAATCAAGGTTAATTTTGTTAGGTCAAACTTAATTAAGTTCGACCTAATTAACTTGAAAGATGTCAAGTTTAGTTCAATGAATATTGTTAAGAAAAATAATTTCTTCATCTTGTTTGGTTATTTTTTTAGTCTTTTTCTTTTTCTTAATCTCACTTTCGAAATTAATAAAATACAAGTGTTTGCAAGTGAAAACAATTGTTAATTTCTTAATCATATTTTTCACTAAAATTTATGTAACAGTGTTGGTATCTTTCTTTCCTGATTAGCGAGAAAATCTATCACATAACAAGATTTTAATGATAAAAGTTTATGTAGCATGTAAAAATTGGCTAATGTCATAGTGGTATAACCAAGGTTTTAGAACAACCAAATTAGTTTTGCGATTTCAAAATTTAAATAGTCGATTTGAAGTGCTTGATATGTTCTCGCTGGTTTCTTTCTTACTAGTAAGTTCTGTTTTATACTATTACGTACAAAATTATTGTTTTTTTAATGATCCATAATCTTTTGTAAACCAATAATTTTGTATCTATATAAAAAGTAGTAAATTTTGTTAAATAAAACTATAAAATTTGACCTCCAAGCACATTTTGATATTTAGATCATATTAAACAGTTTGGATTGATTTTTTGAAATTTGAAAACATAAATATGAATGTGAGATTTATTAGGACACAAAAATAATGAGGCATTTTAATTCTATTTTTGAGAAATATATTCCCTTTTGCATATTGATATTAAATTGTTTTTTTGGAATACCAGAATTGATATTGGAGTAAAAAAAATGTGATAAGCATGTACAATAAGTACAATTGTAAGACAATTTCCAAGTTTATGCTCAAGACTAAATTCTACAAATTTTTATCTCGATTAAAAGAAAATTTGGTAATGATATTATAATGAAAGCTTTTGTCAACACCTCATGACTTGAATCCGATGAAAAAGAAATATATTTTCTTTATTGGGTCAATTAGATACTATCTAATAATATTGACATTTGATAATACTAGTTTAAATTCTAATATTATTGCCATAGTTGTCTTAATTCTATTTACTAATGATCATGAGAGTGTGGCGGCCATTAATTTTTTTAAAAAAAAGAGAGGCTAAAAGCTCATTTCATTTCTGAAATAGTTAATTACAGGTACTAGTTGTCAATCAGGGGAACAACTCCCTGGGTTGCTATCTCATAAAAACATATAAAACATTCACAAACCAATCAAGTAAACAACAGATTAACCAGCTTCTAGATATAACTAAATTCCAAAAGTAAACTAAATTTGGTAGTACTAAGCCACTAAGTAAAGAGCTGAGGATAAAGCTAAGGACAACACCACCCCCAAGCCAGGAGAATACAGTCTAGTGGTATAGTATCTTTAATAAGTGGCATCCATCCTTCTGCTGCTTAACATTCTTTTTCACATTACCTATCCAATAAGCAAGTGGTCATTAAATTTAAAAGTTCAACATAAATTTCAAGTAATTTTTTTAACAGAGTAGTTTTAGCTTCATGTAACGTACGAGTAACATATAGTGCTGTTTTGATTCTGCAGTTCTTGCATTGCATAAAGCCAAAACGACTCTGTTAAAATGTTTTAGCCTAAATTTCAGGATATTGTTTCCAAGAAGCAAATATATGAGTTGAACTAGGGTGTCCCTAACTTCCTCAGGTCTTTCTGTGAACTCAAAACTATCGGATTGACTTCAAATGATGAATCTGAACCGTTGAAACTCATTTAGTTTACGAGTGATGCATTTGTATGCACAAAATTTAAACCTATGAATTAATTTAGTATAAATTCAAGTGGTCAAATTTAGAAGGTTTATAAATTAATTTTAATACATTCATTTTTTAAACCATTTTTGACCACTTGACTCTATACAAAATTAATTCGAAAATTTAAAGTTTTTGTATGTAGATGAATCATTCATAAGGTAGACGGGTCTCAACGATTCAGCTCGTCATTTGAAGTCAATTCGATAAGTTTCAGAATTAAATTCACAGATAAACTTGGTGAACTTAGGAACACCCTAGTTCTACTCTAAATATATAATGGAAACCGAAGAATGAAGCAATCGTGAACAACGCCGCACGAATCTTGATTAAAAAACAGGCCGAAAGAAAACAAAGAAGAGATAATAAGGCCCGCTGTTTAGCCCATTCCATGTTATTCAGGTAAATAGAAGCCCAAGAAAAAAAGAGAAAAACCCAAAGAAGAAAGACATACCCCAAATAGAAATAAAGGCCCATCAGAACGAACTTTTGCAGAGAAGACTCTGCAAGTTTGAAGATTCAAGAAGGTTCTATGAGGGACCTGAAATTTACGAAGAAACCCCTTTAAAATCCTCAAAACTACTAAAATACCCTTTTAGTCTTATTATGATTCAAATAAATACATTTGACCGTTGAATCAAAAAATTGAGGCAGTGATGATTAGATGACTTATTGTAGTTGAATTTGATTTAATACGGCACTAATATTATCAACATGTTTGATTAGTCAAAATGTTTATAATCCGAAAAATTTATATCTTTTGAATAATCCATCCACTAAAATGTTCCACCCCGATAAATTTTTATTTATATATAAATACCAAAACCAAACAAATATAATTTTTTATACTATTAAAGGAATTCAGCCGAGTTCAGCCCGAGTTCTTAATTAGTGAACTAGATGCATTGGTAGTTGAGGTGGTGCTTCGGGTCTTCGAAGATGTACGGACTAAAGAATCAAAACAGCGCAGTATATGGTTCGTGCGCTGCATGGAGCTGAAACAGCTCTGTTAAAAGCTTCACCCGTGCTAAATCATTCCCACTTTTTATTAAAATAAAAAAGATATCCTACTTCTTGAATTCCTTCTTATTCCTCGTGCTTAGTCAAATCTTTCTCTTTCAGATACACACAAGAAGTACGGGGAATAAGAAGGAGTCAAGAAGGAAAAATGAATGTATTAAATTAACTTATAAAACTTTTACATTTGACCGTTTGATTTGATACTAGATAAATTCAAATTGTATGTAAACGCACAACTAATGAAGTTAAAGAACGGTTTGGATTCTCCGTTTGAGTCAATTTGATAAGTTTTGAAATTAGTGTTATATAGACTGAAATGACACTGATATTATACTAACCAGACCCTCCAACAATGACTGGTGAATGGTGATGTAAACGTGGAAACTCAGATGTTGATATGATCATATGAAATGAATAGTCACATGTTTAAGTCTTAAATGCACTAAAGCGACCGGTAGGTTTACCACAAGGTATCTTAAAAGAAAGAAAGACGAATAAAAAAATATTCCTTTCTTCTTTTATCTTGATTTCTCTCTCATATATAGTTTCTTTTTTGGTGTTTCAGTGTATTTTTCTGTCTGTACAGTTCCAAAACTCATATAGCCAAGTAGTGTGCACAGCTCCAGATTCTCATATATAGAGTGAAATCGAAGTAGTGCTTCAGAATAAGTAAGTGCTAGAGATAACTAATCAAGCTTGAGAAAAATCATTGATTGCTACGTCCACCAGTTAGTTCGTCTTGCTCAGTAACTTACATCTCAGCAAGGTATTAACTCAGAATTTGGCAAACATTTTCAACTTGAGCGAGACCCAATAATTTCCTTTGAAGCACTCGGTATAACCATAACCCACGCCAATGCAAGAGACACTGAACAAATTGAATTTCTTTATTCACTCGGTAGACCCACGGCAACACGACACACGCTGAACAAACTGCACTCTAAAGCTATCACCGGTGGTGACTGCCACGTCAGGCAAGACTACGCCTGTGCTATAGGCCGAAAAGGGAAAGGAAGGTTCGACAAAGGAAGTACTAGTTGTTTTGAAGCAAAGAGAACGTTTTGGCATCCGACAGCACCCAATATAGGAAAAAGAGCACCCAGAGGGAACAAAATTAGTTTCACCGTTAGCATTTATTTTCATTCCCTTTTGCAAAGGAGCATTTATTTTGTCATAAAGAAAATTTCTAGAAGCATATGCTCTCATCTCTATGTGGGGATATATAAGATGATATTTCTTAACTCTAATTGAGCAGCTATGTAAAACAATGTTTTGTCAAATTGAGAAAACTATCTTTTTAAATTTTCAAATCACTCGATTAAATAAGAGTGAGGCTATTTGCAATCCATATAATATATTATGAATTTATACCTCTGTTTTAAAGCTCATAGTCTATCTGAATCATTCAATATGATCTTCATATAAGACCAAATTTTACATTTTTTATATTATTTTACATATGTAGAAAATCACCTTATTTAACTATTCTGATCATCCGAAAGTAGTAAGTTTTTATCAATCTAAAATAATATTTTTCCTTAAAAAGATTTTTAAAATTTGTATAATTTAATTTCCAAACACATTTTTATACAAAGATTATGTTGAGATGTTCATATGGACTTATTTAGATTTTAAAAATAAAGATATAAATTCATTATATCTGCACATTGCAAACTACATAACTTAATTCTGTTAAATAATATCTATTTGTATGAAGCTAAGTATAAACTAATGCTATATATTTACATAGAAAATATCTTTTGAACCCTCAATCCGATCATTTTGCAACTGAGCATTAGATATCGCATAAAGTAATAAATGGCATTAGAAAAAGAAAAAGAAAAAGAAAAAACCGAAACAGAAAAAAAAAATTGCAAATTTGTGTTAAGCAAAAATTATATTAAATTTTTGATCTCGTGATAGAAATAATATTTTTTATGTGAAAAGCTATGTTAAGCCTAAAGCCTAAACCCTACACCAATTATTCAGGTAAATAGAAGCCCAAGAAAAAAAGAGAAAAACCCAAAGAAGAAAGACATTTACCCCAAATAGAAATAAAGGCCCATCAGAACGAACTTTTGCAGAGAAGACTCTGCAAGTTTGAAGATTCAAGAAGGTTCTATGAGGGACCTGAAATTTACGTAGAAACCCCTTTAAAATCCTCAAAATAACAAAATACCATTTTAGTCTTATTATGATTCAAATAAATACAGATAAGTATTCTAAAATTGAGAAAAAATCTAATAAGTATGAAGTAAACAAACTAAACCCAAATAAAACCCAAAACATTCAATAAATTAAAGAGAATCCAATAAATTAAAATCTTTAATAAACCTAAATAAAATTTTATAAAAATTAAATAAATTAAAATCAAATTAAAATCTAAAATAAGTTCAAATCAAACCTAAATAAATTCAAATTCAAATCAAATATATAACTCAAAACAAACTTAAATTAGGTCCCAATTGGAACCTGAGCTGGCATGACGCATCTTGTTCAAAATCCAATTTTGCACGTCTCGAAAATCTAAGTTGGCATAGAGCTTCATATTCAGACTCAAACTCAAACTGCATATGCTACACCATTTAGCCTTTTGAAGACTTGAAAACACTATTTTTCTCAATCTTTACCCTTAGAATGACAAAAAACCAAGAAATTAGTAGAAGATGAAGGGCAAAGTTTCGAGTAGTTTGCATATGCATCATGATATTTCATATTCCAATATAAAGGGGTCATATTAATTAATTGGAATCTCAGTAGGGGTGCAAACGGATTGGATACAGATCGGATAGTGGTAAAATCATATTCATATCCGTTTTTATTTTTCGTATACGGATACGGATCGGATATTTGATGGATATATACGGATATGGATTAGATATCGGATATCCGTAAATATATACATAAATATTTTCATAATATATATTAAATTATATGGTATATATCTACCTATTCGGATACGGATAATCAAAATTCAAAACCATATTCGCATCTGTATCCGTATATTCAGATATCAGATATCTATTTAATTTTCGGATACAGATATGGATACAGTCGGATATTATCCAATCCGTTTGCACCCCTAACCCTCAGTCTCCATTCTCTCTTCTTGTCATTCCTCTGGATTCTAGTAAGAAAAGAAAATTCTGGTACTCTTATTATAGAGATATAAGAGTTCAAATGTCTTCATTATGTCTCTACTTTTTATTTTTTTAATAATAATTTTTTTAAAACGTATATGTCAAAAATAAAATAATTAAATGTGATCTATATTATTCTTTCTACATACACAAAAAAATATAACTTTTTTAATTTTGTTTTTATATGAATCAATAAGAATCAATATCCATAATTATCCATACTTTTATTAAGTCCTAAGTTTAGTCAGTAAGATTATTTGAAGTTTCTTTAATGAAAGGAGCAAAATTGGCCTTCTTTAAACAAAAAAAAATTTATCCACATCAATCTATTTTTCAAGTTCTTAATAAAAAAAGTTAGAATTCACAATCTTTTACATTGGAAATACATATCATATGTAATATTTTATTTTTACATTTAAGTTTAATTTTAAAATATTAAAGTTTTAAAAATAAAGACACTAAAAAAGAAATATTTGAATTATTCTCTATATTCATGTGATCTACAAAAGATTAAAAAAAATACTAATGGAATTACTATATTAGTTTTACAGTCGAAGGTGGAATCTGTGTGGCTGGTCATGTGGAGGTGTGAATAAAGATAAACCGAACTATTAATTTGGTAACCTCCCATCCAATGTAATAAAATGCGGTCTATGTGGCCGCATATGCGTATTCGGTTGTAATCCGCATAGAAATATGTATGCGATCAATATATGCGGTTCCGCATATTCGGCCGCATATTACCGCATACTTGTTTGTATAATACCGAATATTACCGCATATTACCGCATACTTGTTTATATATATATATATATATATATATATAGAGTATGGCTAAGTTGCTGCCGGCAGCATTTCGGCGAGGTGCTGCTGGCAGCGTTTCGGCCATACGGGTGTTCAAACACCAAATTTTTTTATATAGATGTTCAATCTATATTAAAATCTACTTGGAGACCAAATTTTACATTTTTTGGAATTTTTTTACTATTTATTAAGCCACTTTGAAAATTCCAGATCCGGGTGAACAGTAAAAACAGTCTGGACCATATGATCTGGAATTTTCAAAGTGGCTTAATAAATAGTAAAAAAATTCCAAAAAATGTAAAATTTGGTCTCCAAGTAGATTTTAATATTTAGAACACGTTGAACGGTTCGGATTTTCTGTTTGAACACCCGTATGGCCGAAACGCTGCCGGCAGCACCTCGCCGAAATGCTGCCGGCAGCAACTTAGCCATACTCTATATATATATATATATATATAGAGTATGGCTAATTTGCTGCTGGCAGCATTTCGGTCAGCTGCTGCCGGGGTTATATTTAGCCATACGATATTCAAACAACAAATCTAAACCGTTAGATGTGATCTCTATATTAAAATCTACTTGGAGACCAAATTTTACATTTTTTGGAATTCTTTTACTATTTATTAAGCCACTTTGAAAATCCAGATCATATGATCCAGACTGTTTTTACTGTTCACCCAGATCAGCAATTTTCAAAGTGGCTTAATAAATAGTAAAAAAATTCCAAAAAATGTAAAATTTGGTCTCCAAGTAGATTTTAATATAGAGATCACATCTAACGTTTGGATTTATTGTTTGAACATCGTATGGCTAAATATAGCCCCGGCAGCAGCTGGCTGAAATGCTGCCAGCAGCAACTTAGCCATACTATATATATATATATATATATATATATATATATATGAATTCTCATTTTAAAATCTGCATATATAAGTCCGCATAAAAATCCGCATATGCGGCCGCATACCGTATATGTAGTATGCGGTGGCCTTTCGCATACCGCATAGAAACCGCATAAACATTGCTCCTGCCTAGAGCTCAATGGCCCGATCCTTGCTATTTTTGAAAAAAAAAAAAAATCAATCTATTTGCTCACAAATTGGTTTTTTGATTTCTAAAAATAAAAAAATGGGCAATGTTCATATGTAAGTGCCCTTCCACGATGAAATGTTTTTCATATATATACATGATTAATCCAACTTCTTTTGTTTTGTCTCTAATTACAGGGACAAGAAAGCATTTTTGTCTATTATGCATTGACTAATATTTTCAGGACAATAATATTAAAACCTCATATATAGTCTCCTCACGCGGTTAACTCAATATTTTATTTAAATAAGAAGCGCTCAACTCCTTGACCCCCCACTTATTATTTCATTAAACCATAAAATTAAGTACTACATATTTTAGGAAAGAAACACAATCAGAATAGAAAAATGTTCAAATCTACCAGGTTGGTTTCTTGGAGCAACTTTCTTTCTTTTAATTGAAGTATTAAACCAAGATGAATTGATGTACTCATAGAAAGTAGGAGGATATATATATTAATTGCTAGTTTACAAAATACAAATCTATAATACCAACAGAGAAGATCGTTGGAGAAGATGGATGGAATAGAGGTCTTCATTGCAATTTTATTGCTGTCTTTCATCACTGTTAATGGCAAAGGTATTCTTTTATGCTTCATTTCTGTTCTTAATTTGTGCTGTTTCTCATTTGGCCATTATGTCTGATCCTTTGCAATAGTTTGGTTTTGGATGTGCGTGTATGAAATTCTTATTATACATGCAAGATCGAAGCTAAAAATTTAAGATTGGAGGGAGGCTGAAAAATCTAGTATAGCTAGCTTAAATCCGCCCCTGATTACATGATCAATTGTTAGTTTCAACCCAAATTCCCAAAATGAACAATGCTCCACACAATTATAATACTGAGAACAGCTTGGGTCCGATGGGTTTCGGGACCGTCCGATCCACTTTAATATTCGTGCGCATGAATTTTAAAGCAGACACGAAAGTTGCGGGCGCGAATCTTAAAGCAGATCGGACGGTCATCGAACCCATCGAACTCACTTTGAGTCCGATGAACTTCGGACCCAAATTGACCTCTTATAATACTATGTGATATCCAAAAAGGAAAATCGGAAACAGAATTTCCTACAAAAAGATAACATTAAAGAATAAAGAGTAATAGTTTGTTTGTGCTTAAATTTTTTTATACTAATAATTTGTGAAAAATTATTTTAAGAAAAAGAATTACGCTAAAATAATGTACTAATATAATATAATTCTGATATAGTGTCATGTAAAATACACTGACAAATGAAAACAAGATATTGCATATTTAATGAAAGACACAATTGAGATATTGCATATAGTACACAAATGATAGAATATCTAATTTTAAATATACATGATATGCTTTTACTAAGAACTTGATCATGTAAAAATTAAACAAGCGCATAATTTTACTACTAGAAGTTATGTTGGGTTTATTTAATTACATCAACACGGATAAAATAAAAGAATAAAAAATTACCAATGTTGATATATTAGATTTCTTTTTTTTTTATTTAATATTCATCGAAATAATTTATGGATGCAAAATCAAATATAGTTTATGATAGCATATTGAAAAGTTGATCATGCGCACATTTTCTATCCAAATCTCCTATTAAATATTGATTTTTTTTTTTTATTGAAATATTTACAGAGGTTGCAAAATCGTGAGAGGGACTCCAAGTCTCGACCTTTGGTAACCACAATCCTAGAACTTATTTTCCTAAATATTGATCTTTTCATTTGCATAATTAATCACGGTAAATCCTACCTAAAGAAATTAGATTTTCTTCAAGATTGATTGATATAGTAGACTCGTTTCATTTAAATCAAAGATCGAAAGAAAAACCAAAAAATAGAAAAAGAAATAAAAACAGCTGATCCAACAAAAGTCTAAATTCACGGCCCAAAAGGTTTTTTTTTCCCCTGAACAGCCCACTTATCACCACCGGGTCCCACTGTCAGATCCTTCTTCTCCAAAATAGCGAACTATTTCAATTCCAGAAACCTGAGTCGTTAACCCCGCACTTAATCCAAACGCACTCTAGTGAAAGAACCTCTGCGATAACCCCAATTACATTCCATCCCTTCGAAGAATCGTTACATATCTGAAGAAATCGGTCCAACTCGGATGGTGAGTCGGAAGAATCGGTCGATTCAGCCGCTTTTTACGCTTTTCTTCGCCTAGAGGGCCGCCGATATCGACCTGAATCGACCCAGTCAACTCGTACTCGGTCGATTCATGCCATGGACTTCCTGTTTATCCAAATCCTCCTATATATAATGTTAGATCTCCCTCTTGATTCCATTACTTCCTACATCTTCATTATATTGTTAATTTAATTGAAAATTGATCGGACATTACTACGAACTTCGTTACTAGTGGAACTCTGATGTTCCAGATTTTATGTATTTTAGTAGGCATTCTTAGCCCATTTTTTATGGCTAAATAAGCCGATTTAACAGAGAACTGAACTGAGTGGCTCCATTTCCATGGTGCCTCGTGTGGTCGATCATGTAGTTGTGCATGCATTTGAGTTAAGGTCTTGTCTTTGTCTTGTTGCATCCTGTCTGTCCTTTTTTTGCTCCTTTTGGATACTACTTTCTGCCAGCCGCCATTAAGGTTTCCATAATTTTTGGTTGGTTGGCCTTCATTGTTTGTCTGCCCTCCGTTGCATTTCCCACGAGATCTCCCAGGTATCGCCCTAGTTGAACCACGGAATCGCCTTAGTCATTGCGCTCTTCTATCTAGTATTGAATGAGCCTCTGAGCCTAACTTCTATCCTTATCATTTGTATATTTATTTTCATTTATGTATATATATATAGAGAGTGGCTAAGATCAAAGTGGTATGACCAAGGCCTTTGGTGCTACCAAGTCGTTTTTGGATTTTCAAAGTCCAAACGGTCGATCTAAACCGTTAGATGTGATCTCCATATTAAAATCTGCTTGGAGACCAAATTTTACATTTTTTGGAATTTTTTACTATTTTTTAAGCCACTTTGAAAATTGCTGATCACACGGTCCAGAATTTGGTTGCACTGTTTTTACTGTTCACCCGGATCTGCCATGTTCAAAGTGGCTTAAAAAATAGTAAAAAAATTCAAAAAAATGTAAAATTTGGTCTCCAAGCATATTTTAATATAGATTGAACATCTAACAGTTTGAATCGACTATTTGAACTTTAAAATTGCAAAAACTAATTGGTAGCACCAAGGCCTTGGTCATTAGCCACTCTCTATATATATATATATATATATATGAGGAGGGATCAAGTTACAACAAATTTGAGTTACAACAAAGTTACAACAACCATTTTTTTCATTTTCAAAGTCCAAATCGTCGATCCAAACCGTTCAACATGATTATCTAAATAAAATGTGCTTGCAGATTAAATTTTACATTTTTTTGAATTTTTTTACTATTTATTAAGATGGGTACAAAATTCAATGGTCTGAATATGACTATTTTTTGTAAAATACTTAATAAATAGTAAAAAAATTCAAAAAAATGTAAAATTTGATCTGCAAGCACATTTTATTGTAGAGATCATGTTGAACGGTTTGGATCGACGATTTGGACTTTGAAAATGAAAAAAATGGTTGTTGTAACTCAAATTTGTTGTAACTTGATCCCTCCTCTATATATATATTTAACTTGTAAGTTGTTGTTCCATGTATGTTGTTTTTTATATTTGTCAATTATATTCATTCTTAACGAGATCTACATTGACTCCTTGACTAGCATCGAATAAAGCACAGAACTAGAGCTGTCCAATTCTGCTCCTGGTAATTATCATAACAAAGCTCATGACTCTATATATGGACCATATTTACTTTGGTCAGTGCAAAACCTAATTAAAATAGCATAATATATCTTACAAATAGTATGATTCATTAATCCATTCTGATTGAATTAGTGTGATAGAGTGGGTGTAACCTAAATTTATCATTGCACAAAGTCAGTCCACATTCTGTTGATTCCCTTTAATAGCAAAGAACCAACTGCAGGGCATACGCTAAACGCAAGTGAGGTGCTGCAAGATAACGAGCTCCTAACTTCAACTAATGGGAGATTTCAGTTGGGTTTCTTCAATGCCACAAATTCCAAGATGCAATATCTTGGAATTTGGAACACCGACCCTCGTAAGACGGTCGTCTGGGTTGCCAATGGGAACCATCCAATTGTCAGTGGCACTGGTAAGCTTAGCCTATCCTCAGATGGAACCCTTTTCCTCCTAGATAGCACAGGCCGAGATATATGGTCTACTGGTAATCAGCTCAGCAGAGTAGAACCTCAAGCTTGTCTCCTTGATTCTGGGCTTCTTGTAGTTAATGACATTAAAACAGGGAAACTTTTGTGGCAGAGTTTATACCAACTCTCTGACACCCTATTGCCCTATGTACCACTTGGTTATATGAAGTTGTTGGATTCGATGCTTGAATTTCAACTCACTTCTTGGAACATTACTGGAATTGATCCTTCCTCTGGACAATATGTTCGGAAATTGGACCCTTCTAGAAGGTACGAACTAGTTGCTTTCAGGGGCTGCGATGTAATTTATCGGTCTGGTCCATGGAATGGTACGAGATGGAATGGTTTCCCCAAAATGACACAAGATTCGGTGACGTTTTTTCTCACAAAATTAGGTGATAATGGAGCACTTTACTGGTATGAGCCTCTAGATGTATCGGTCCCATGGCGTTATGTCATGAACTCAAATGGTACAACATATCGTTATTATTTGAACGGCAGTGATTGGATAGAATTTTGGAAAGTGCCAGATGAATCGACCCCTTCATATGCTCTATGTGGACCATATGGGATTTATATTGATGGAAATTGTAAATGTTGTGAGGAAAGTTTATTTCATCCCAAGAATGAGAAAGATTGGAATAAACGCATATTTTCTGGCGGTTGCATAAGAGACTATCCTCTAAATGACACAAATCCTGAATTTGTTACTCTAACTAATGTGAAGCTGCCAGACACAATTAATGCAATTTCTGATGATAGAAAGAGCAAAAGTGAATGCGCGAGTTGGTGCCAGAAGAATTCCTCTTGCATGGCTTATGCCTATATCGGATGGCAAGGATGTCTGGTTTGGTTTGGAGACATCGTTGATATGCAAAAGTTTCTTAATGCGGGGGATGATTTATATATCCGTGTTGCTTCTAACAGTGGTAAGTGGTTGTTTGCAATGATTAAGAACAATTAACCAGCTTGAGAAATCGATTTATTCTTGATTGATTATTTTGCACTGTCTTACCAGAGTCCAATAAAAAAAATGTATCATTCTCCATGCTTATCAGTAGTGCTGCAGTTCTGGTTCTCTTAGTAGTGGTTATAATTCTGGTCTGGAAATTCAGAACTCCACAAATAGATATGATAATAAGTTGGATCACAACAAGGTGGCCATTCAGAAGAACTCCACAAACAGGTACTCCACTAACAGTCTAAGTACAATTCTCAAACCAAAGTTCATTCTCATATCATAATACCATATCTCAAAAATTATTGTCAGCTAATGGCCGAGAAGTTCAAATTTTTGAGATTTTCGACTTCGAAAGAATAGTGGCTGCCACTGATGATTTTAGCGACATCAACATTATTGGCAGAGGACGTGGAGCAGTATATAAGGTATGATCATGCCTTTCATGGACATAGAGACATATATGTAGTTATCAGGTTATATTAGGTCTGAGCAGAGAGACATATACGTAGTTATCAGGTTATATTAGGTCTGAGTTTATTTGGGATGTGTTCTAATAAACTGCTTTTATTAAAGAAAGCTGGTAGCTGTTAGGCTACTTTTGACAATTAATAATAAGGTAAGAATTGTCTTTCAATTTTTTTGTACTTGTTGTATTTACACCTACTAATCTTTTTTCTTACGACATTTTTGTTATACATTGCATTATTTTGACTCTTAAATTAGCTGATCTCAAATTAAGATAACTGGCCATGTGCATTGCTATAGGGAATCCTCGAGAATGGTGAAGAAATAGCAGTTAAAAGAGCTCCAAGAAATGCACATACCGGAAATGAACAGCTTCAAAATGAGCTAAATCTTCTTGCAAGGCTCAAGCACAAGAATCTTGTTAAATTAACGGGATTTTGCATACAGCAACAAGAAATAATCCTATGCTTTCAATTTATGCATAATCATAGCCTCGATCAACTGTTGTTTGGTATGTTACACATTTATATTATTTTTTGTTTTTGTTTTGAAATTTAGTCTTGTGAGTCACTTGAGAATTACTTCAGTATTCCACTAATCTGGGATAAGGATGCTGGCATATGAAAAAGCAAATAAAATAGTTTGGTGACTGAGGGCTTGCAATACAAGTAAGAAAATGAGAGTGCCAGCCCATAGAGGAAGAAGAGGGTACTTCTGTCAATTCGTATCTCACCATATATTAGGATTAAATGAAGTACAATGACTGAGTTTAATAATGAAAAGAGTTGTTAGGGTTGAGTGAGAAGCATGACATATCTAATAAAAACTGAGGAAAAATATGAAATCTAAGAAGAGTTGAAGTGTATAGATGATATTAAGCCTATATCAGATACTTAGATCACTTTGACATATGCCGTTCATTCATTCTGTATGTTGCACCCAAATCTCTAGATATTGTGTAACCCTTCGTGCAAGATATTGATGTGTGCATAAACCATAAATGAAGTTTCTAATTTTAATTTGACAGAGAATTATGATGGCACTAGAATCTTAGAAGAGGAAATAGAACTAAACTGGGGACAGAGATCCAGATTAATACAAGGAATCAGCTCAGGCCTTCTTTACCTACATGAGGATAACGGTGATACAATAATTCATCGGGATGTAAAGCCTGCTAATATTCTGTTAGACAGAAATATGGTCCCCAAAATCTCAGATTTTGGTATTTCAAGGCCCTTTGAAGAAGATCGCTCCTTTTTTACAACCGATAATTCTCGTGGGACAATGTTAGTCGATGACTTTCTGTTTACATTTCATTTTGGTTGCTACTTTCTGTACAAGACCAATTAAATACTACAATGATTTAGAACTTCCGAGGCTTCTCCATTTCTATTAAAAAAAAGGAAAAAAAATATGGGTTTTAATCATCAAATTTTCTAAAAAAATATTAATAAACTGGTTCCTAAACAATTATTTGCAGCAAATTGGTCCTTGCAATTTTTAAAGCAACAAAGTTAATCCCTCGGCTTTAATTTAGAAGAAACTGGTCCTTTGAACTTTTGAATATGAACTATAATTGATTCTCAAATTTCTTTCTGAATAACCAACTTATTCTGAAAAGAAAGATCAAGTTATCGTGAGAGAAGTTCAAGGATCAACATCTGAACAATTAGTAATACTCTTATTGGTATATTTTTAAACAGTCCTGTAAAATTCAAAAATTGAGTAGATTAAATGGTTTCTGATATGTAACAATACTGACCTCGAGTATTGGTTCACAACTTCATATTTTCAGACGATACATGGCTCCTGAACTACAAAGTGGAATGCTGTCACCTAAAGCGGACGTGTACAGTTTCGGAATTGTTATTCTCGAAATAATCAGTGGTATAAGAAACACTTCCTGTCCTTTGGGGCTTGTTAGTCTTGTAAGCTCCTCTCCTTCCTCTCTCTCTCTTGAAAAACTTGGTATGAGCTACCAAGGTCCTTGCTCTCTCTCACTCTCTCTTTTTCAAAAATCTTGGCAGTGGCTGCCATGTATCTCTCCCACTCTCTCTTTCTGAAATGAATAGGGAGGACTGCCTTTTGTACAAGTTAAATGTAGTGTTTACCTCACACACTGGTCCGAAATAAAAACCAGAAAACAGGACAAAATCCTCTCTCTTTTTTTTTTTATTTTTTTTTATGAAACCTTGGCAGAGGCTGCCAAAATCCTCTCTCTATCTATTCTTTTATTTGAAAACCTTGGCAGTGGCTGCCAAGTGTTCTCTCTTTTTGAGAACAGTGGCTGCTTCTCTCTCTCCCAGTCTCACTCACAGAACTATAAAATTTTTGTTTGTACAACCATTTAGGTACTTCAATACTTAAATGAAGGAAGAATACTAGAATTAAAAGATGCAAGACTAGAAGAACCCTGCTCCAATGGAGAAATAAAAAGAAGCATATACATAGCATTACACTGCCTTCTTGAAGATCCTAATTCGAGGCCTGACATGCGGCAAATCAATCTCTGGCTTACTAGCGAATCAACCCATCCTCTTCCCTTGCCTGTTCGTGCTTCGCATTGGGGCAGTATTGGCATTGATGCCACTACAGTTGTTAACAGTGCGACCCTCTTGGAAATCTAAATGTTATGTTAATTGTCACGTCTCATCTAGTCTTCATTAAGGTTCTAATTGTTCATGTTGATGTATCATGCTTTGTAGTTTGTTCTCTCTCTATATGTTTTTTTTTCAAAATGCAATGTTTTGCTACATTGTTAGATATTTATAATTAACTTAAAGCTCATTTCAAGTCGTTAAATATGAAAAGTATCATTTATTCTCCAAATTGTAATTAATTTTTCCACAGAGAATTATAAGAGCAAATTTGAAAAGATATATATATATATATATATATATATTTAGGCAAATGCTTTTACTGTATGCTGGGTGCATGTTGGAAGCTTTTACTTAGTTTCTAACTGCCAACAATTTATTAGAGCGAATTCGAAATTATAGAAATGAGCTAGAAGAACCATTATTTGATCTATTGCCATGACTCGGCAAACTTCATTCCCTATGGGGGCGTTCGGTTTGTACTTTTAGAAGGTGATTCCCTGCTATTCTAATGCCATGCTATTGTATTACCATGTTTGGTGAAGGTAACAAAGACATAGATATAGTAATACGTGATTGCTTTGGCATGAGGATTCCATAATTCATGGCTATCACGTTAGCCATATTTTCTCTAGTCCTGCCGGATGGAAATCACTCCGCGCGCAAATTTCTTACTTATTCTGTCGATATTACTCTTTCCCCTTCTCCGATGTTTCCAACTCTACATGATAAAAATCTAGCCGCTAACCAAGAGAACTCTGCCTCCGCCTCCTCTCCATCTCTGATTTCCTGTGCTTCTCTCTTTCAGGTTCTCTTTCTCTCTATCTCTCACATTTTAGAAAACAAAGTTATGCTTTCATCAATTTCATCAATGGAAGCGTCAATTTATTTGCCATTGAAAACAAATTTATGCTTTCATCAATTTCGTCCTTTTTATTAGCTTCTACTTTGAATTATGCAAAACAACTTATGTTTTCTTGTGCACACTAGTTGTTTGACGAATTTTCACAAAGAACACTACTTAGTTTTTTCCACATCAATTGTACTTTAAAGTGACCAGGCATATGTCCTTTATATTATCTTCCATAAGAAAAATTATACTTTCTTTTTATCTTGTATTTTTCTTATTTTTAAAACCATCAAATAGAAAACATTGGGCACTACTCAGATTAGGGAATTCAATTTTCTAGTGCCATGCAGTCATGAAAAATAGTTTGTTGCCAATTGGAAATATGGACCAGTTCACTGGCAAATAAATCTCAATATTTGCTTAAGTGGATAAAAACCAACTAAATTAAAAAGGTTTGTGATTATAATCTGTGGTATCAACTAAATTTATAATCTTAGTATCAAAATAAATTAAAAATGTTTGATATTATAGTATGAATGTGGAGTATCATTTACAAGCAGAGACCATAAACTTTTTCTTTACAACAGTACATATAGGTGATTAATAGTATAAATGAGCTTATAGTATTTATCAAAGTAAACTGTTGGGTGCTAGTTGGAATAACCTATCTTGGTAGTATATACCAATGGTATAGCCTGCTATAATTATTTATAATTATTTTATTCTATATTTTATATATTTTTACATTACTTTCTTAATAAAAATTAAGACATTCTTTTTTTTTTGCGTAGACATGGATGGACAACCAGCTGATCAGAGTAACAATAATTCTAAGCATATGTGGGATAAGTAGGAAGATGATAAGTTAATAGAGTGTTTGCTTCAACTTTCAGAATCAGGAAATTGGAGAGCTGATAATGATACATTTCGAAGTGGCTTTCTGCAACAACTAGAGAAATGGATGCATGAAAAGATTCCAAATTGTCAAGTAAGAGCTACCCCTCACATTAGCACTTTCCGAAATACTGGGTGCAAGCGGATTTGGATGGAATGACGAAGACAAATCCATATGTTGCGAGAAAGGTGTATATGATAATTGGATTAAGGTAAAGCACTTGTTCAATAGTTATTTCTGCAAATGTATCTCTTTTTCATTTAACTGCTGACTGCTAAAGGATTTTGAAATTAATGTACAGAGCCATCCAACTGCTATAGGATTAAGAGGACATTCATTTCCCTATTTGGAGGAGTGTTCTGTTGTCTTTGGCAAGGATCGTGCCAATGGATTAGGAGCAGGGTCGCTGGTGATGCAGTTGAAGATATTGAACGAGAGGAAGCAACTAATGAAGATGGAGCAAGAAATGTTGAAGTAGACATGAACAACAACTTAGGCTATGAGGAGTTGGTTGATAGTCCTGTTGGGCTTCAATTCTAGATCCATGTTGGGCTTCAATACTAAACTGATTTTGCACCAATCTAAAAAAATAATATAAAAATTCTAAAAATATAAAATTTGTTCTCTTAGCACATTTTAATATGAAAATCATATAAGTCTATGGGCATTAGGGCTGCACAAAAAATTCGTAGTTCGTAATTCAATTCGAGTTTGATTCGGAAAAGTTCGTAAAAAATTCGATTCGAAATTGAGTTCGTTTGAAATTAATTCAAACTAAACTTAGTTCAAAATTAATTCAAACCAAACTCAAACTGGACGTAGTTCGTTCGAAATAGATTCACAAAACAAACTTAGTTCGAAATTAACTCAAATGTGAACTGTTAATTTCGGCTGATAATGAACTTAATGTTTTATTTAGGATAATATTTGGGTTTGTAATAATTCTAAGACTTTGGTGATTATTCTGTACTTCTATTGATATTTAAATTGTACTTTGAATACTTTGGATATTTGAAAACTTTGGTGATGTTGCTCCTTTTGGCTATTTGGAAAACTTTGGATTAGTACTCAACTTTGATTGATTGTACTAAACTTTGGCGTTTGATATAAATTTTGGTATTTGTAATGAACTTTGATATAAACTTTGGTGTACTGTGTATTAGAATTCATAATGCCTGAGTTATTTTGAAGTGCTGTAATTTCAAACTATGGCCCAGCCATAAGTCATAAGTCATAAGTCGTAAGTCGTAACAAAGTTCGTAAAAGTTCGAAATTGAGTTCGTAAAAAGTTTGATTCAAAATTGAGTTCATTCGAAATTAATTCAAACCAAACTTAGTTCGAAATTAATTCAAACCAAACTCAAACTGGAGGTAAGTTCGATTCGGTTCGGTTCGTTTGCAGCCTTAATGGGCATTATCAGGTAAAAAAAATAAAAATGTGGAGAACATACTCAGCGGTTCGGATTGACTGCCTTGATTTGAAAACAACACAAATGATGTGAAGCACAAGAGAGCCCATGTTTTATAAAGCATATATATTAGCACAACTCTTATAATTTAACACATTTCCTTAAAATTAATTATTTTTTCATCCTTCATGCCAGGATGATTCTTGACTTTCTCAAACATCTTGATTGGCAATGTTTTTGTTAAATATTAGCAACTTGAACTCAACTATTCACATGTATCAATTCGGTATTCTTCTCCTTCATGTGCTCCTGAATAAAATGAAATCTCACATCGACATGTTTACTCCTTTCATGATGGACCGAATCCTTTCCCAGCTCGATTGCTGACATGCTATCCAAATAAATTTGAGTAGTCGCATCTTGAGTAAGATTAATTTCTTTAAGTAATTTTCTTCACCAAACTGCGTCACCCACATATGCCGCTGCCCCCACATATTTCACACACATATCGAAAGTGTAACGATTGGTTGCTTCTTTGAAATCCAAGTGAAAGTCATATTGTCCATATAAAAGACAAATCCTGTGGTTCTCTTTCTATTATCCATGTCTCCACCCCTATAACTGTCTGAATATGCAAAACTCTAAAGTTGTTAGTATATAAATTATCAAATAAATCAAAGGATAAAGTATCTCGTATGTACGATTGGTGCATAGAGGCCTTTGACAGATGGGTGCTTCTTTCAATATCTATAAAAGTTGCAAGATTTGTTTGAACCTCTCTCATGTCACAAATTGAAACATGTTAAAATTTCATATTATATTATAAATGCACCTCAGTGTTTCCAGAACTTAATCTTCTAGGCAAGCTAAAGTTATTTGATTGTGATTTAATTGGGATTGCCACAAAGAATTTGGTTTCGAGTTGTCCATTGCTTGAGTGCTTGTAATTGTCTAATGTTTCTGAATGGGGATGCGTTGTTATTCATGCATATAATTAAGCTAGGAAGATTGGATCTTGTTGTATCTATTATGGATAATTTATTTTTGGAAACACCAAGATTGATTTTCGCTGGCATCTGTCCCTGTCAAATAGATCATCATTATGAGATCGACCCAACAAATTGATTGATTTTTTCTTTCTTAATATGCAGGCAATCACTAGCACTAAATATCATAAATAAATAGAAAATAAGTGGAAAAAAACTAGAGAAAATTGTGAAAATGGAAGGCTGATAGGGCAGAGGCACCGAGGAGGCGCCAATTCCTTGCCTGGGCTGTCCGAAAGGTGATCATGGGCTTCGACCTGGGCTGGGCCTATCTTGGCATATGATGTCTTATCTCCAACCTATAAATACCTAGGCCATTGTGACCTAACCCTCACCGCCGTCTTCAACAATATCATTCCCTCAATCACATTAGCTCCCTTTCAGTTTTCAGCCTATAAATCTACAATACTTTCCTCCTAAAGAGATCGATCTTTCTCCTTAGGGAGATTAATTTCAGAATTCAGGTAGTTTTCTCTCTTCGTTAATCTAAGATAGTTGGAATATAGAAGTTAAATTTGATAGGGCCAGGTCCTTTAACTTACCCATTCCGGGCCATGAAAGATCCGGGATTCGGACCTCCTTAAGAGGCCAACCCGGAGTCAATACGAAAAGCCCAAGCTCTATTTAAACAGGGCCCAATAAACGGCCTCATAAGGCTCAGCCCGAAAATGGCTTGAACCGCCTCCGTGCGGGATAACCGCCGATACGGTTTACATAACTGCCCACGTCCCTCATAACCGTCCGGAATGGCAGTTATAGGCAGACTATATAAGGCAGGATGTCCCATTAAATAGGGATCGAATTTTTGCTAAAGAGAGATATCATACAGGTTAGAGTCCGAATATCTCCAAATCTCCCCGAGTTCTCAACTCGGTCCACACTTCGGCCTGTCATTCTTTGGCAGGACGAACTCAGCCCAATCCAGTTCCCATACGGCCTACTCTCTCCGAGATAGAACGTATCAAAATCGTTATAGCTCTCCACTCTAATATTCAGCATGAATCTTGTTGTTCCTTTTATTTATTTTGTGTACATATATCTAAATTTAGAAGCCTATACAACTTATTTCTATTTAAATCTAGTCATTACTGGTTTGTATTTTAATTTGATGATCTATTCATTTAGATCTGACCAGGTTTAGCCAAATTCTTAATTATAATTTGACAGTGAATTTCTTTTTCCATGACCTCACTTATCTGATGTACTTGTTTGAATTTATTTCTTTCTCCTTCGTCGCATCGATAATGATGTCTAAATGTTTCATTAATAAGTTCTTTATTCGATTTCACCGATCTAAGTTCCTTTTCCTCTATCTCATTGATCTGATGGCCTTGTCAATTTCTAAGTTATCTTTTTATTAATGCATCTAATGTCATTGAAGTAATAGCTCTAATTTTTATTTCTATTTATTATCACTGTAGACATTGTCTATTTAGATTGGTAATTTTCTTCTCATGATGCAGTTGATATTCTTTTTGTTCTTGTTATAGATCTATTAAAGAGCTCTGAAACATTCTTGGTAATTGCTAATTAGCTTGCAGAGAGTTTCATCTTTTGTGTTAAACAATGATGCTATAACAAATGATGTTTTAATTAGTTTACTAACATATTCATACCTTCACTTATAAATATATTTTTTAACCACATATAGATGTGTAGGAGTGTACAAATATAGCAGTTGATAGTTCGTATAAAAGACAATGCTTTTATTGACAAACATGTTAAGTATTTCTATAAGACTTTTATGTAGGGGTTCTTTTTTTGGGGTGAAATTGGGAAGGAATTTGAGTATTTATTTTTCCCTATCAATGGAGATGTGTGCTAGATTTCTATTTTTTATTTTCTTTCCTTTCCTTATTTTGTACTCTTTATTTTTTAAATGAAATTTAGTAGGCATACTACTTAGAAAAAAAAAGCCCTATCAATGAAAGAGAAAAGAAAATACAAAAGACTGAAAAAAAAGTCGCACATGATCATTGATAAAAGGGCAGGTAGGCCTTGATTTCATGTATATTTATTTAACTGACTACTGCTTTTTCATGTTTCATTTCTAGAAAGACTGCAGAAAATGGAGAATACTAGTAGAACACGAGGCTTAGGAAGCAGTACATAAATCTCAACGTGCATGTTATCCATCAGATTGGGCACATCGCAGCTATATATCATGCACTTATAAATGCTTTAATAGAGAGATGGCTTCAGGAGATTTAAACCCATTCATTTGCCCATTAATTGCTAAAGTGACAATTACCCAACAAGATGTTGCGGTTCTGTTTGGTTTGCGAGTGGAAAGATAAGCACATTGTCTGCGAACAGATGTTAATTGATCAATTAGCTCCACTTTGATTCTTATGCAACCACTGTTGGCCAATTAAGATCTGTTCACAAACAGAGTGCTTTCTCATCCACCCCCAACCTAAGAGAACTATGAAGGGCAAATGAAACATGCAAATTTCTTGGTGCCATATCTCCACTAGAGTGCTGATCAGTGCTTGATCAGTTGGTATGTGTTCAATCTGGTGTATTCCACAAATACCGGCGTCAATGACATACTAGTCATAGCAGTTGTTCAATCTGGATCATTTGTTGATGTTGCATCTGATCAAGATGACTTGAGCTACCTTTGCAGTCAACAGCTTAGTTATCCACATCAAGGTTTTGTTTATTTCTTTTTTTATTTGCTCAAATTGAGATTTGAATATTCTTTGACTAGAACACCAATTGGAATTTGGCGGAATTTTAGGAAGAATTGGAATGTGGTCACCTAATATGTTTGAGGTAGGTCTCAAATCAGGGAATCGGGGGCTGTCCGATGCGCATCAGACCAAATTCGTTCTGATGCAAGATCTGAGCTGTCGGATTCCACATTAAAATTTGCACGAACAACTTTATAATTCGTGCAGATCAAATGCGCACGATTCTTGATGTGGATCGGACGACTCTAACCGGGCATCGGACCATCCCACTACCCTCAACTCAGATGCTAATATGAATTTTTGTTTTTCCTTTTAAATTTCTTTACATTCTTTCTGTTACAATACTGGTACAAGCAATACTGGCACAAACCTGCTTTGAGTTCCAATTACTGTTAGCAATGTATGCACATTAAGTTTGATCCTTGCAAAATCCAAGAGGAAGCTTGATAAGGTTCTTTCAAACTGCCCAGTGCCTCTTTGCAATTTGAAATAATAGATTGGCTAAAATGCAGTTTCCTATGGCTTGTTTATACTCTAAAAATTTCTTTTATTTTCAGGAATAATTGTAAGTTTGTATTTATGATTGATGAACAACACTCCTTGTCTGAGAACTGCAGAATCTTGCGGGGTATGGTACATAATAAAGGAGACTGACTAGCAACAAAAAGAACTCGACAAAAATCTGGAGTACTTGATATATAAATATACTAACATAGCCAAATTGACTCACCGGAATATCTAATCTTGTTGCCATCATCTTATAGAGAGATGCAGCCATGGAGGATTGCATGACGGTCTTTCACTATCATTGTGCACAGCACTAATTAACAACCAGCTGCTGGTTCTGCTAGAAGCTAGAGCTCATCATTAAGAGCAGCATAGATGTCATCAGTATCAATTGGCTCCAGAAGAAATTCTATAGCCCGCCTTGCATTTGTGCAAGAAATCATGAGCAGATGCTTTTGTCTACTGAGCCGCATCTCTATCTACCTGTTCGGCAAGTGTGGAAAAGGGGATTAGAGTGAAATAGAGGTTCTTTTTCCACTAACAAGAAAAAAATTGAGTGGAATTGTGGAAATGGGAAAAGTAGAATTGGGTTTGAACTTATGCAATAAAACCCCTGCTTTTTACAATGAGGTCCCTCCTTCATTCCTTTATGAGCCAATTCTCTATTCCATGGAGATGGTAGAGTAGAGGAATTGGCTTTTTCCAAGAGATGAATTGGTTCATTTACCGATACTCTTCCACTCTTCCATTCTTCCACATTGAACTGAACACGATCGGAATAGTGAGGAATTGAAGTCTATTCCAAATTCAAATTCCACTTTTCTACTATTCCCTGCATTTGCCGAACGGAAAATCTTCTGATAATATTCATTGCTATGAAATGGTCAAGAAGATTGCAACAAAAATTGTGGAAAGATATAGATATAAGAGACCAGCATTTTCTCATGCCTTGTTCCATCAGTGCAAGGTGGCTATCAAATATCTTCATGAGTCTGTTGATGGCGGTGACATCTTTGCAGCCCTTGATGATCAGCAGATCCAATAGCCGCCTATTAGTCCTGCGCATGCACAATGATAATTCGGCCATCCAACAACAGTTCAACATCTCCATCTCTCTATAAGTACTTTGGGCTAACATTAGACTTAGTTTTTTTTTTTTTGGTTTGGAGGGCCTGTGTTGCTTTAATATTTACTTGTTTTGTGCACTAGTCTGACTTGGTCACGGTGCTGGAATGTTTTATTTAATTATTTTTTATTTGAGACCCTCTGTTGCCTTAATAATTACTTGTTTCTCTCTAGATCTGCTGCTTTGGAAGGCTACAATATCAGTTTTCACACACGAGGTAATGCAGAAGGAGTCCGTATCCTCTGAGATAACTCAAATTTTCAGTTTATCTAAAGTCGGGCCAATTTTTTTTCGGTGCCTGTTCAGAATACATGGGTCAGTATTATTGTGCTTTGAGATTTGTGCATAAATAATTTGAACGGTTCGGATTTTCTACAGATCAACTCAACTTTTGAGTTATCTCAGAGGATGCAAATTCAATGCAGAGGAGGGATTTTCTGTTTCAAGCGGGATGTGTAATGCGACATAATTGCCGAATGGAGTTAACAATACACCTCTTCTTTCTCGGTCCATATGCCATTGGATTTTGGTCGGGGGGTTGCAACAGCATGCTGGTACTTAATCATCACAATTGAGGCACTGAGCTCTCAGTTGAAGCGGTATATGTCGCTTCATGCCAACAGGCGGCACCCACCTGGCACGATTCTTTAATCTTGTGTGTATCAGTAAAGAAATAAGTTAACAAAATTATTACTAGAAAGGGAGGGGGGGGGGGGGTGTCCATTTGCAGATATACCCTATTGAAGGACCGTAATACCGAATATTGTTATGTTATATATATAGTGATTGATAAATTGCTTGAGAATCCTTAATCGATCTAATTAAGCGAAATACATTTCCAAATTAAATACAGAAATTCAGATTTGTAGATTGAATTTATGGCATACATGTCACGTTATAGTGTGAAACTCTACAAAATTGCTAGATAGTTTTTAAAGACAAATGACTTATAATTAAAGGCAAGAGAAAAAGGAAAAATCAAAGTCGTCATTCATCAAATATATATATATGGCAACAAATAAAAAGTAAGAAAATGAAAACATTTTAAAAAGAAGAAGGCCTCCATTATGTGTACTTTTACGGTAGTGTTATTTTTCTATAGGTTCTGTTACTGTGTGCTACTGGAAATCATTACTTCATATTTTGCTCGTTGTAATACACATTCATAATATATATCATGTAAATCCTTACGAAATCAACGTGCTTTGGTCGTTCTTATCCCTTGCGATGAACCAGTAACGTCATTGATTTGCAGCAGAAATTAAATAAAACTAGTCTAGATTTTTTGTGGACATGACATATGTTCAATCATTTAAAACACAATTGGTGCAAATTTGCTTTACAAGAATAAGTAACGGACCAATAAATTTCTGGGCTAAATGACAACATAATGCTCCACAAATGGTAGCACCTCAAAGGATTAAATTTTAATAGCATGTACTTCATGTGAAGGAAACTTCCTACTTAAGAGTTGCCTTTCATTTTTGTCTCATATAAACTCTTCCTCCTATTCTCTTTTCCGTTCTTTGCTACATCTTTTGGTTAATCTCCGGTGATTTCGACCCATGCCTTGGTCAGAATAGCAATTCCTCAATTAAAACCTACATTTGATGCAATTCCTTTTATTCAAAATCGGCTTTATTTTTCTTATCCTATAATCATCAAAGGTAATTTGTCATAGCATATAGATTTAATGGTTCAACCTTAGTTTAGATTCCATTAGGATGTTAATTTTCTTTTCTTTTTTTGTTTGAAAAAAAATTGAACTGTTTTGTTTCTAGTTATATATATGATCCTGTATTTGGATTCAAAAAATTTATTTAGTCCCTTTTGGAGACAGGAGAGCTTAATTAAAGTAATTGTAGCCGTTTATCAAATGCGCGTGGAACACGTACGTACAGAGTATATAACAACATACTTTTCTGTTCACTCTAGATGGCAAAACTTGGAAGAGAGTAAAGTTTACTTTTTGATCAACTCGAATTGTCGTTCTTCTCGAGCATATTGTAATAAATGTCACTTTCTTAATTAATGTTTTAATTCTCTAACCAACCTTTCATCACGATCAGATCTAGATGGTAACTATGTCTAATCTAACCTCTACTATGGATGTGGATGAGCTGAGCAACTTGCTCTCGAATCTCTCAAATTATGAATTGTCAAAAGACGGCGAGCTCGTGGAAGAAGAGGTTTCTGATCAAATTGACTCACCATATGATTCAATATTTAGCAATGCTGCTTTTTCACCCCCTATGTTGTCATATGAAGAGCGGGGAAACCTTCAACAGCTAACTAACCATGCCGCAGAGAGTCTCAAAAGTCGCAACCCTCTTATGGATGATTGTATTGTGGATGTTATTGCACCTCAACTGGCCTGCTTATTAGCCATGCCTTTGTCGTATGGTCGATGTAAGACTCTAGTCCAACTGGGATCAATTAGATCTCCATTGGAGCGGTGTAAGAGTGGTGATATTCCTCTTGAACTTTGTGAGGTTATCGGTCATGCAGAAGAGTTCAGGTAATATATATAAATTGTAGCCATTTCTCTGAGTTCGGATTGGGGGAGGGGATTAATAACATGCTTGTGGCATTATTGTATTATTAACTGCATGTATTTGGTATAATCTAATTGATTACAGCTTTGATCAACAAGGGAGCCAATACCTACAGGAGAAGCTTGAGACAGCAACAGATGAAGAGAAGGACACCATTTTCGAGGAGATTATACCAATTGCTATGAATCTTATAATCGACGTGTTTGGTAACTTCGTGATTCAGAAGGTTATTGATATTTATTTATTTAGATTTTTTAATTTGTGTATATTGTGTAAAACCAAACTAAACAAGTATTTGAAATCAATAATTGGATTGGAAACAAAAGATATATAGGCAGCACAGCAAGATCATGAATCCGGTCCTAGCTTGTTTCCGGAATAATAATGTTGCAAGAGCACATAAAAAACATATTAATAGCACCAATGGAAAGCCCAGATAAACATAACAAAAAGAAGACATCTTCGCTATAATTGTACGTTAATTGTAGTCATTTTTCAGGAAAAAAATATTTCATTTATTTCAGAACTCCAAATTGAGAATTATATTGGCATAATTGATGTGTTCACTTAATTACTTTATATCTTTTATCATATAGTACTTTGACTACGGTAGTCTGGCGCAAATTAGAGAACTTGCTAACATCCTTCTTGGAAATGTAGTTAAGCTCGCATTTCACAAACACGGTTGCCATGTGCTTGAAACGGTACTCATCCTTTTGATCCTTTAATTAATTTCTTAACATGTAAAGAATAAATTTTCCTATGTTTTAAAGCTTGTATTTTTACTGCATGTAAATGCATATATATGTATGATTTTGCCTATATGTAGGCCCTAGAGGCTGTTGGTATGGATAAAAGGGTGAGTATGGCACAAGAGCTAGATGGTCATGTGATTCGATGTTCATGTGATCAACATGGAAACCATGTCATCTCAAAAATAATAGAATGTGTGCCTGAAGAACTGATTGGTTTTCTCGTCTCATCTCTGTCTAACGAGATAACGTTCCTATCCGCTCATCCATTTGCTTGCCAAGTCATTCAGGTCACCAATCATTTTTTGTTTCCTTTTTTCCATTCAATTTGACAAACCTAGCTTGAATAGGAAGTGAAGTCCAATACTAGACTCCAATTTTTTTAAATTCAGACTCTGTTGGAATGCTGTGAAGAAGAAAGTGATCGGCTAGTAATGCTGAGTAATATATTGCAAGACGTGTATATCCTTTCTCATGATCAGTATGGAAATTATGTCATCCAGGTACTTCTTGGAACCCTATATTACAACCTTACTTGACAGTTCTGTTTCTGCTACATAGATACATCATGTACCATGCCAGCTTATAACCAAAAGTGATTAACAGACAAAAGAAAGTATAATTTTTTAATATTGTGGGTTCTGATTTGGCACATAGTATATCCTGGAGAATGGCAAGCCGCAAGAGCGTTCTGCAGTTATTCGAACATTAGCTGGAAAAATAATGGAGATGAGTAAGCATAAATTTGCATCAAATGTGATTGAAAAATGTTTGCGTTTTGGTGGACCTCAAGAGCAACACCTTATGGTCGATGAAATTCTGACATTCGCTAGTGGATCCGATACTCTCCAGGTTTATAATTTCTATCTTTGGTTGTTTGATATATGGAATTACAGCCATATTCATGCAGCTTTTTGAGTTATTAATAACTGCCTAGTTTAATATATAATTTTGATTTTATGCTTCCAACCTTCAAAAATATATGTAATTTTGATTTTACAGATGATGGTGAATGACCAGTATGGAAATTATTTGGTCCAGACTGCGCTTGAGGTGTCAAATGGTGAGCAGTTCACAAATATGATATCCAGGATAAATAACTATCGAAAGATTGCTAAGAGATTTAATTATGAGCCAAATATTATCTTGATGATTGAGAAGCTTATCCAAAAAGGGGGTGAGTATTCAGCCTTTATTTATTTCTCATTCTATCACACATAAGCACCATTATGTACTTGTCAGTACTCAGTAATCGGTACCCTGTGATTCTGTAATTAATTAACTATTTTGAACTGGCCAAATGCAAAGAAAATTATATCATTGAAGCTCTTCTGGTAAAACCAAGGGCCTCCCAAGCTTTTTAAAATTCACCTTGAACTTTTTAATTTCTTATTCCAGAGAAGATTTTTAAACTGAGGACCTCGCAAGCTTCCGAAAGAGCATGCAAGACTAATGTAGGATGGCAAGAAGAATAAACTTTTAAGTGTTAAAGAAAATGGGTTGCAATTTATCTGAATTGTTTATTTAAGCAATTAAGCGTTTGTTGAATGTTTTTGGAATTTCAGACTGCATGTTAACTAATCAAGTGCAGTGTTATCCATGTTTAAAGTAGGTGTGTTAAATGGTACAATTATATATTCGAATTAGAAAATATTCTAACTTTTGAGAAGAGATCAGATTTGTCCATTCCTCCCAAAACATAAATTTATAAACTAAAGAAAGAAATACGAAAATCAACCAAAATTAATATGTTCAGCAAGTACATAGTTCTTTCTATATTTGCACTCATAAAGTAGATACTAGTAGCCTTGCACATTTTTCAAATATATGTTTCACCTCATAGGTGGGCAAAATGTGATCAAATATCTAGTAGCCTTGCACACGTTGAGACTAGTTTTGTCATCAAATGCAAAGCTATAAGCACGGGGGCAAATCGACTTAAATAAGTGTGAGAAAAGGGTTGGTTTGCACATGTCAGGGGACCCGTATTGGCCTGTACAACAATACTTGTCAGTTCGTAGAGCCAAGCAGGCACTCATGCAGCCTACCACCTTCCCATCACTAGACTTGAATTCAAACCGTGACGGGCAACAGACGTTTAAGTCTACTTCACAACCAGCCACCCGGCAACCGAGCCCACCACCTATTGGAGACATCGAGACTGGAATATTAAAACCATCTACCAGGCTCACGTCGTAGTAGCTTAGCGAAGAGTTTTCGGTCCCAAATGTCATCTCTACCTGTTGAACATAAATGGACGACAATATTTAATATTTCCTGTCATGATATTATAGGGCAAAATAGGTACTTTTGTATAGGATAAGTGTCAACCATGTGTAAAATCGGTAAAACAATCTGATATGATAATGCTGCTGCAAAGGTATGAATAACATTAATTTCAGGTGTATATATAGAGAATCATTATTGATTCTAATCTTTATAATAATGTCTAGTGAATCCTGTTAATCTGATGAAATAATAATGATAGTTACGACAAGTAATTAATCATAATAATAAAACCAGAAAATGATGATGATGTTAACTTCGTCCATAGCAGTAATCTTAACTATACCATGGTGATGGGTGGTGAAGCGCCGAGGCCGTTGCAGTGTAGTTGATTGCCACAGTTACCGGTCTGACATGTACCATTTCCAGACTTGTCAAAGAAACAACCCTGACGGGCCCATACTCGGCCCGACCATCCAAACGGCACCTCAAAGAAAGCCTCCTCCATGGGACCCATATGGAAGCCTCCAAGATTTGGTGCCGGGTGGTCCCCAGTGCCTTGCACACCAGGCCACAAGCTTTGGTTGCAGTGGTTCACTAGTTTAACTTGGATTCCACCTAAATTGTAGAATTAATTAGTTTCTTGCAAAATTGAATTATTCAAATTTCTATGACTATGACTATTATGGGGTTCGCTCAAACAAAATATATGGGACTTAATTACCTGAATGAAAAATAACACAAATGCCATGAAAAGCATAAGTTACTGTATCAGAATTCAGAAGGGAGATAATTAAAATGATAAATATATACTTACGTGAGAAAGTCATGGAGAGAAAAAAAAAGAGAATTAAGAGATGGTATTCATAATTAGAAGCCATGACTTGCGTTTCCTCGAGTAACTACAACTTGTAACGCACGAGAATAGTTGAATTTGAAAGAGCCCCTTTATAAAAAGAAGAGAGAGAGAGAGAGAAGGGGTGTGTGAAGTGGGAACGTGACTTTCTGGGTATAACTGCTGGTTCAGCGGGTCGGTTACTCAGTTATAATCATTCAATTTATAATTTCAATTTATTTTTATTGAAGTGAAGAATTGGACTTTTTATTTTATTGTTTGAAACACTTGAGATTACAAAAAATATATATTTATTTATCATATCAGCTATTTTAAGAAAATTCAATTAGAATGTTTCCATCCTTGTACAATTTCAATTTAATTTACTGAAGTGACAAAAACTTAATTTTTAAAATTAGCAAAAAGAGTAATGGTTAACAACTACACGGATGAAGAAATTAAATTCAGTTAAAAATTGCCTCAAGTTTAAAAACTACACGGATCGGTTCCAATATATAAATGCAGAATCTTTTTATTTAAAATAAATGTGCCATTATGCTTGATATGTTAGTTGCCTGATTATATTGATTAGTAAAAGATTGTACTTAAAAATAAAGAAGAGCATGTATTTTAAAAAGTTCTCAAAAAAGAACATTTTTTTTTATGTATGACAGTATTAATATAGAAAAAGAGAAGAAATTCAGATTAACGGCAATCACTGTATGTAAAAAGACTGTCACTGAATAAACCTAACTAAAATTACATATATACATAAATATTGGGAAAAGACCCCGGTCCAGTTGATATACCAAAATAAAAAAATTAAGGTGGGGGCAAGCATAGTGACAAACGAATAGTTCGCGGCGGGGTGAAAAATTCATCATTCGGGTATAATTCGGAAATGATTCGGTACAATAAGGAAGCAAAAAAAAAAAAACCAAAAAAAAGCCCCCCAAAAAAAAAAATTAAACAAATTCGCGTTATTTTCAAGTTTTTCTCGCGAATAAAACGTATTCGAAGTTCAGTTCGGAAATGTCAAAAAAACGAATAAAACGCAAATTATTCGCGTATATTGTTACTATGGGGGCAAGAAGGATGAAAATATTATGGGCCGGCCCAGTTTCCAGTCTTCAAAAGGCCAAGTTGTGCCATATGTTTTATCCAAAAATCCGAGAGCATTTCTCCAGTTTTTGAATAGTCCCACAAGAATGATAAAACGCAGATGGTGATATCTTGTTTATAAATTTATAATTGTGGCCTTTCAACAAAGTACGATCAAATTTACTTCAACAAAAAAATATTTCCTTAATCATATCCTTAAATTGCAATAGTTGAATGTTCACACACACAAAAAAAAAAAGATAAATCCAATATTGTTTTACTAGCAATGTGTTCATAATTGTCATAATACTATACCATTCAGTAATTAATTGTAATTAATCTTAGTCACCATTAAATGTAAGAACAATACATCTCTTTTTGAATATACCACATATAGAAATAAAATATGAATTTTCCTATATATTCTTCTGTTGAACATTATCTACATGTTCAGCCCCATTAAATTTTCCTCTCTTGTTAAAGCAAGAACCAATGAAACTACATTATAATATTTTTTTTGGTTGGAATCACAGACACTGGGCTGCATTGTTTAATACCACCTGCAATGTCTATGGCTTGAAGATGAGCCTTCAAAATCTTTGTACAATTCTCCACATGATCCTGTACATATGCAATTAATGAGCAAAAGATGATAAGGCAACATTTATAATGACACTATAATATAAAAGAAAGAATTTTATCAAAGTATAAATTTACCATTTCATCAACATGAATCTTATTAAGCATTGTTATCGCACCATCTTTTTCCTCCGTTGCACATTTCAAAGCTGATGTGGCAATGATGGAAGCTTTAAACTTGGTCATCAATGGATCTTCACAGCACCATGCATGGTATATATATTCATTTTTATGATCATATATAGTTAGTATTTTTAGTAATTTGATTATTCTACTAAGATTCTGAAGAAAAATTAGAAACATTAATTGTTATGGGTCAGTTACCTAAAAGGGAGTGGAGGAGAAGACGGGTCACTTTGTCGATCATGGGCCCACTTCTGGTGGGGCCTAACATCAGGTTTGCAAAAGAGAAGGCAGTAACACAAGAGAGGCGCCAATCTAGGGCTTTCAGAATTGTTATTTCCATTTCTTGGATTGTGACTGGCTTGAATGTGTGCTCTAGATGCTCCATCTGATAGAGAAATTAATACAATTGATGCTAATTCAGTAATGTGGAGTATTATATTGCTGGTAAAATTTTCATTTCCAACTTATAGTCCATCCCCAATAATAAATATTAAAATAAATGAAAGAAACAAAATTAACATATATATCATTCCTAACCTGGAGATCATACAATGAAGGAATACTGGTATCATAGAACTTGCAAGCAAGGGATGCACATGAAATGCTAACCAGCTCCACCATCCAGATCTCCCATTTCTACAATTCACAGAAACAACTACTGTTACCTATCATATGTAAAACCAAACCGAGTAACATCGACACAAAAAGAAAAAGATAAATTGATAGGAAAAGGGTTTTTAAATCCAAAAAAGAAAGAAAAATGTTTTAATACTAACTTACCAGGGAAGAGCACAAGGATAAGAACCTGTCAAGGTAGTTGACAGCATTAAAAACCGTTGTCGCGGATACGTCTAGTCTCTTACAAACCTTCATTTTCAATCAAAAAATACATGTATATAACCATCATTATGAGAAATAATAATGAAGTAAATTAGTGCTATTAATACCAGAAAATTAATGACATTTGGTCAATAATTAATACTTAAGATAAATTAATGATATATTATATTGTTTACTAGTTGTATGCATAACTTAAACATATATTAATTAACACCAACACCAGGCAAATCCACAGGCTTATCATTATTCAAAAATGACTAATAAATTGTTATCCTTTAATTAGTGAATAGTTCGCCTCTAATGCAACAACCCAACAAATTACATGAAAATCAGTATAGAGTAAGATATTGAATACACGGCATACATCAATTATATACTGTACAGCCTTCGATCTGGCAGCGCGTAAATTAGCCGAGACGTCAAGTTTCATCGAGTATCCATTGCATGGAGTATAATCCTTTTCTCTTCTATGATAATCCATGAACACTTCCTCTCTTTCTACTTCTTGGTCTTGTAAGATTCCATTAGCATTCAGAGAGAAAGAACTGAAGGAGTAATTTTGCGCTTGTTTTGGAGAAGTTGGGCTAGAGAGAAAGAGATCTTCATCACACAACAGCGTTTTATGATCAATATCTTTCATGGATTCTAGTCTTCTAGACAGAGATATCAGAGAGAGAGAGAGAGACAGAGGGACAGAGAATGAGAACGACCAGTATCTTTCAGTCTGACATGTTGCAGCTTTTTAGTAGGGTTTTGTACTTGAGACAAAAAAAAGTTGGTTATTTTAGTGTGGCCATACAAGAAATGATTTTCTATTATTATTTCAGTGTGGCCGTACAACTAGTATCGATATTCATTCCTTATATCTTCAGTAGAATTCATTAGCACACACAAGAAAACACCAAACAGGCCACAGCAGAACCGGAGTAGGGAAGTTATAAAGAACAATAGCTTTTCACGCAAGAGAGTGGTAAGTTAAGAAATGGGTTGGTGGGGGCTTTAAAACAGGGGTGGTTTATCTCTCATGCGGTTGGTGGGATGATGAAATTTTTTGGCCTTTGTTTTTTGTGATCTACGAACAATTAAACATGAATATGCCAATTGCGTGAGCGGGGCACGAGTCGAAACAACAAATCACACATCAGT